>JAVFBW010164633.1:0-11460 GCA_034783835.1 Mopalia ciliata
CCAACGAGGTTTCTTCTTGGCGTCAAATAATTGAAATACCCTTGAATACGATATCAAACTCCAATCAAACAAACAAACATTAGATTTGCCTGCTGTGATTTGGGTAAATTGAACAGAAGTACAGCCTGAACAGGGTCATTTTGTAGCACTCCAAGCAGATAATAACACTGTTAAAATCTCAATTTAAATATATATTACATGGTAAAAAGAGATGTCAGTGTTCAGTATCATCAGATCATTTTGTTATGTAATTGACTAACTTACAATATATTGCAACCGAGATTGAACAAATTCATTGAGATATTTCAAAACATCAGAATCTATATTTATATAAACTTTAAAAAAAACTTTCAGTCTTAAAAAACAGTACACATTTGATAAATTTTCATCTTCTTTCACTTTTACAGATGCTGGTTCAGTTGGCGAAGGAGCGCCCCCTGGCATGGAACCTGATGCGACCTTGACCCTTGACATTGAGGACTTGAAGGCCATGTTTAGTCAACAACTGAACCCTCTGCAGGCTTATATGAGTGGGAGATTAAGAGTGTCTGGGGATTTATCAGCTGCCATGAATTTAGAAGAACTTCTTAAAAAACTGAATGGAAAAACATGACATGATTGATGGGGGCTGCATGTTGACCTGTTATTTCCCACCTATGCTCATCACATACAATCTAAAGTACACCTAACAATATTAATGCTTGTGTATTTTCGGCTGCAAACGGTTGAATTGAGTAAGCCATTTGCTGGTATTGTCTGTAGACTTTTATTGTTTTTATCTGTTTTGTGCTGTTTTTGAGATGCTCATTCAAACCTTACACAGGTTTGAGTCTCCTTATCGACCTGAGGAAAATGAGGAAGCCTATGAGATGAGTCAGATGACTTCAGTAATCGTGGAGTGATTTTATGGAGGTTTCTACTTGGTTTTCCACTGCAAATATTATTAAAAGTCAGAGCAAGAAAGTGCCAATCCGTCATTAGGAAAGTGAAACACCCTAGAGTTTAACCCAAACAAAGATATTTCCAGAAATGTTGGCCTGAGAAATGAACTCTTTATATTGAATGAGGGCTGCTGTATAAAGTTATAGTATGGTTATACAGTATGAATGGAACACAAATACCTTGAGTTATTGCACATTGTCATTTACTGTCAGAGCTTTTATACCACATACCTGGGCCTTTCTGAAGGGTCCAGCATGTGGGCCGAAATCTCCTATAATAACTGATTAGGTGGAGTAGCTCCTGAGTTTGTGTTTTATAATTAAATACAATCCACGTATGAGTCTTAAACAGTAATCCATCTTACAGTGTGTTCTAATTATGGGAAAGTAATTTGATTCCATTAAGGCAGAATGAACTCAAATAACCATTCAGACAGTTTTATTGTCCACCACTGCTATAGCAGGGAAGGGGGTTGTGGACATGATAATTTCACCAATTAACTTGAAACTTGTACTGTGCTTACTTGTCTTCATCTCCTTAAGACGGCCAATTTGTATGGATATCACCAAGATTAATAAAACAAAATGGCCACCATTGCATAATTTAGCAATATTTACACTTGTATGTGTTGTGAGCACCAGGCTTGGGAACAAATTCACGGACTTGTTTCAAACTTGGACAATAGTTTCCTTCAGTTAAGAAACAGATGGGATTGGATGTCATCTAATTCCGCAAACCAAAATGGCCATCACTCAAATTAAGACATTAACTTCAAACTTTGCTTTTTCGTTTAATACCATAGATGTGTTTGTATTTCACTTGGTTTCACACAAAAAAGATGCTGACATTGCATATTGCACCAAAACTTTTGCTCTTTGGTTCTTTGAAGAAAAAAAATTGGTTCAAAAGTAGGAAAAGGTGATTTGACTTATTATACGCATATTTAAAAAAAAGCCTCTTATGGTGGACCTGCTAGCTACTTATTTTGTTCAGTCAAATTTCATCACGTGAGGATGGTTTCATTGCTAATTATGTGCAATAGGTAAGAACTGTTGAAGTATTTATATACTGTCCTCTTGTTTATTGGTAATCTGGAAACTTCATTTTATTTCACCAATATAGGAAAAAACGGTATCTGGTTGTAATGAGTATATCTCAGCCTGTAGCCTATATTTTAGATTTAAAAAATTGCCTTTTCTCACACCAATGTTTCACATTGCACAGGATACAAGCAAGTAGTTATTACATACCTATTAAAAAATCTTATTTTCTGTACCATAGTATGTATTTTACATATAGCGACCCACTCCCCTCCACCCCCCTCCCCTCTTCCCCTGTTATTTAAATTATTTAACTTATTAAAAGTTCTGCAGAGATTTTTGTTAGAATGAGAGTCAACCAGAATAAAAACATATGTTTGTTCCATGTGCTTTCCACACTTGTGGTATTTCTGTTCTGAATATGAATGACATTCCTATGTTTTATTACTTTTTAAAACTTTTCATTACTATTTAAATAAACATTTATCAATATACAAAAACCTCCAGGCTTTTGTGATCGTTTTTAAATTATAAAAAAAAACTACACAAAAGAGTAACATGTATATCTGTGCTAAGACAGATAGTGTAGTGACTAGCGGACAACCAGTGAAATCTGAAAACAAGCGAAACCTGAAAATCAGCGAAATCTGAAAATGAGTTCGATCTGTAGACCTTTATTTCACTTTCACTAAAGATACCATCCTGAAAGTGACTTCAATAATCTCAAATATTACAAGAAAGTTGTGAGTAACGTCAAGTTAGCTACATATGGCACTCGTAGTGACGAAACCATTTCTCCGATATTGACTTAAGCCTTATCAAATTGAGGTGCAGGAAACCTTTTGTTTATTAACGCTACCCTCGCGCATCTTCTCTACAAGATACTTTCGACTCTTCACTTCAGGGCACTGTGTTTTCACCACTCTTACAGCTCTAAATCTTGTCGTATGAATGGAATTGCATTTATTTCCCAATAGGGCAACAGTTAATAGGGTGTCCGGTATATATGTCGGCTTCCGCACAATCTTATCAAATCTAAATAGCTCCCCGGTATTGGGTTGCTGCAAATGTAGATCTGACAATATCATTTGCTAAACGCCGTTGATTGGTTGGTCTAGAATGGCCAAATGATAAGCGACTGACCTTCAAAGAAATCCACATACTGCCGGAAATATCCTGAAAATCGGCTGCGCTCGTATTAATATGATGTGCTTTGTCATACCGGTACAGTTATATACGGTACGGAAATGGCCGAGGTTTTTCAGACATGTGCTTTGTAAATCCCTATATTGTAGCGGGGAGGGTGAGGGGGGTGTGTTACTACCCCCCCCCCCCCCCAAATAAAAATAAATAAATAATAAAATAAGCTATGGAAGAGAACGTCAATTGATTCCACATTTAACATAGAATAAATAATGAAGTAGTAGCAATTCAATCCACAGGCTTTTAGCTGGAGAACAAAATTATCCTTTATGTTAGCCAAACAGTCGATCAGCCAATCAGTCGATCAGCCAATCAGTTAATCAGCCAATATGTCAATCAGTCAATCAGTTAATCAGCCAATCAATCAATCCAAACCTTATTATGGTAATAAAACTGATTAGTAGTCCCTTGTCAATGCAGTCAGTTGTATAACTACATGTACCGTAAACCTCCACTTGTGTGGCAGGTCATTATCTTGAGTCTAAGTCTTGATGAAACACCGAATGCTTTGATCTCTAGTTGTAAAATGGATTTATACCTGCAACAAGAAAATACCTGGTGGTTAATTAAGATACATCTTCATTCAAATTGGCTTAGTTTTTCAATGATCTTTTCTTCTGCGTTTATTTAAAAAAATAAATATTTATCAGTACGAAGTTCCCGGCATGCATTGCCCAAATGCTAAGTTACACGATTGTGGTTAGGCCTACTATTTGAATATCCAACAAAAAATTCAGATGCCAAATCAAATCCCGAATGCATATATTTTGCGTTCATGTTTTTTATTCTGTTTGTATTCTGTCCGCTAAGTTCAGCCTGTTTATAGCTTTTCTTGCTAATTGGTTTACCCAAGTATAACATAGGTTTATATTTATGTAAACACACGTCCATACGCCTATACCTCGGAGACCCGTTAAAAACGTGGACACGCGGTTAAGTACTAAATCCGGCCCAAAGCCTGTTTAGCAAATGTTCTTAACAAAATACATTATTGTAAAATCTGTTTAGACTTATACACTATGAAAGGGATGTTTTGTTTGGCTTGAGCCATTGAGCCTATAGCCTAATAGTTAGAATTCTATACTGCGATCTGATATATCACTTTCTTTGAAGACCTTTGTGTTCAGCTGAGAAAATAGTTGTTCGACTAGTAGTTTTATGACCCCTGCTTGGTGACACTTTCACGAGGCAAATCATGTATCGCGTATTGAATGTATGTCAGGCCTTGAAACTAGCGTTCTAACTATAGCCTAATTATGGCGGCTGGCGTGTTAATGGTTTCCCTCGTATACAAGGGTAATTAGTCCAAACACTAAATTTTTCACGGCTTGCGTATGAAAGTAACTAAAAGTTAACCTACACGTATAGCCTTCAATCTGCAAGTTATACCGGTATTGAGTTAGTTGACTATAGTCAAGTGATATAGGATTCCGATCACGTTATACAATAATCACTTACCGGTACTGGATTTTCGTGACGTGCTTTTAAATTGAAAGTGGATATTGTAAATACACAGATATGTCTGTGTTTTGTTTGGACTAGTCATTTAGACCCAGACGTCAGAAGCAGATTTGTGTGGGGAGAAAAATACGTATCATGATTTGTTCTGACTGAACACTTTTATCAAAACCCCCTTTAAATTACGCGGTTTTTGAGTTCACAATCTTGCAAATTGGCAAGAATCGGAGCAACATTTAGGAACAGACTGGAAACTGAAAGCCGCTTTGGACAACATTGTCAACGCGTAAACTTGTTCAACAGTGCTACTCTTTAGTGTATATATTTTTTATCTTTGTACATTGGACAACCCAATTGGACAAATTCCATGTCATACCAACATTCTTGCGAAATTGAAAACTTGTGTTTTAGCTTCTTTTTCTTCTTCTAATTGCTGACTTTGGAACTCTTCAAAGAAGACTGGATTGGATTTTTTTTAGGGAAAGGTGTCTTGTCAAGCCTTGGTATTGCTACCATACATAGCCCCCCGAGTACCGGCCTAGCGCCGACCAAATCGGCTGAAAACAGAAATACATATTTACCTAACTTCTCCACCACCAAAGATTTCCAGGTGCAAGGGATTCTCTACACTCGCGGAAGTGAAAACGCCACAGAGTGAATATATAGTCGACCTATTGGAGATTTTTAAAATGCTACATTGGACAGCAAATTTCTATGGATTGGATTGTTCGTAACATAGTCTGATATAATAGATGCTCTAACCTAAATGTGACTTGTCTGATCGGATTGGTCAACAACCTGTTTTATGGTAAGTCTCTGTCTAACGTAATTAAGGTTTAAGGATCATGTATGACTGATATGAAAATTATTAAAGTTTATCGGCTGTTCAAGGACATTGATATGTTGTAATGTATTGTATAGAAGGTGTAGTTAATAGATTTATCAAATAACATGTTCTGTCATCAGCACGTCAACATGCTGCTACAATCTTTGGATATGTTTCACCTGATAAAGGTGTGTCACATTTAGTATTTTCAGCTGACTTGTAAATGTTAAGTGTTGTTAAATCTCGATCAACTCCTGTAAGTTAAACCGTCATGCAGTATAAACATATTTTGTGTGTGTATTTTTCGGCTGTGATGTCACGAGCACTTATCGAAAAAGACATTCAGATTATATGACTGTATAATAGTAAATATTAATATATTTACTACCAGAATCTATTTAACATCTGTAATACCTGCATGATACACAATAAGTCATTCCTTCACAGCAGAATCTGGACTATTTTTAATGTCTTTCATAAGGATAAGGCTAGAAATCTGACTTAAATCCATGTTTCAATGCTTAGAAATACGGTTGAAGTCAATACAAAATCTCACAGGATTATACTAAGTGGCATTGCTTTCGGAAATCTACAAGTTGTAATAGTATCGGTGATTCCCAACGAATCAACTGTGTATGGAAGCACAGTGCTTGTTCAGCTACAACTGGCCGGGAGCTGTAAAACAGATGGTTTGATGGAGGGCCTTTCATTAGCTTTGACAACCGACCACAGTTAGCATACGATACGGGATATCGACTAACTGAGTAGGAGGAACTGGGGCGGAATAATCAGATGGCTAGATCGCAAATAAATCGCAGTAATACTTGATTTTAGGAGAGTATAATGATACCTGTTGTAAACCTACCTTTATTAGCTTAATCTAAGTCGTCTACCTCCCTTCCAATTCAAATGAAGGACCGACCCAGACTTGTTATTAAATCGAATTTCCCTTAAGGTTACTACACCCCTTGATTAGGTTTTATTTTTAGTTCCATTGTTTCTTAGAATTTTAAGGTTCCGCCAAGTGGAAGTCAATGCAAAAAAAAAAAAAAAAAAAAAAAAAAAAACCCGATCAAAATGACTGTTATACCAAAGGAAATGTTATTCATCAAGGATACATAACTTGACATGTGCTTTTCTGGATCGGAATGTAACAAAAATACAATCCAAATAATACTGGGTACGAGCCAAGTCAATTTCTGAAACTGAAACGTTCAGTTGTAAATGAGTACAGCTAAAATTTCGCGTCTCAAATAATTGTGGGTTTTAAATTACAAACTCAAGTTTCGTTTACATTATTAACTGTCTGGTTAGACATTTTAATCTGAGCCACTGCTCAATATATAACTCCCTTTTATTACATACATAGGCTAGGCTATACATGACTGGAAACAAACAAATCTGCTGAAAACTCTAAAAAGTTCTAACGATTGAATGCCTATATTTGCTTGTTTGTATGAATGTGCTTTGACGCCGTCATCAAGGATGTTTCATTTGGATGACGACGGATTGTCCACTTCACACTGTTCCTTCCCTAATTACGGTGGACAACCGGGAGGAAACCTCGTAAAAAACACCCCGTGATTGCCGGAGCCACATCGTGTGACTCCCTCATATACCTAAGTTGTTCCCCGTCTAACCAAGTCTGTTAGAGCGCTGACACTGCTAACCAAAGTCCGATTCCTTTTGGAGGCAAACAAAATGCTCTCTGCATTTAAAATATACATACATTATGCCAGAACCAGGCTTTCGGATTTGCTCAAGCAAAAATTAATTGTGAATAATATCTTGTTCAAAAAGATGCTTATTTAGTGTCCGTGCTTTAATTGTACATTGAAAATCGCTGACTTCACTGAATGAGTGACGCATTCGGCCGTGAGCCTCTTTAGCTTAGGCGGTAGAATGTTGGGCCTGTAGCCCCAATTGTCACAGGTTCGAGCCTTTGTGGGGAATAGCACATGTTTGTCTCTTCATTTATTCAAAATACATTCTACATAATGATGCTCGTCTAATCTCTTGTAAGATGTCAGAACAATTCAGTTATTTTCTAACGACAGATAACCTTTTTTAACTTCCCTCACTAATTTGGATTTTGTGCTTTTGTTTTAGGTGGGATGATATAAGTTACCACAGCGGATATAAACACGGAATGGAGATGTGGGATTTTCACCACAGCTTGGAGTTTAAGGTCACCTTATTGAATCATGGGACATCGATTTCGACAAATTTTCAGACAAAGCTAAAACGTGTTTGTTATTCTTGTTAACTAAAGGGCTGACAAGGACATCTGAATTGATTCCATGTACATTTTAAAAATATTAATTCGATAGTTTTCATTCGTATCACATTGCTAATGTGTGATGTAAGACTATCCAACTCACGAACAAGAACTTAAATCGCTCTGATTAACAACACATGCAAATCAGTGCGAGACTAAACTTAATATGGATTTCCATTCAAATACCCACAACTTCAACAAATTACTTGAGCACAATTTGTTTTATATGTCAGTTGGTGTTTGGATTTTGTGGGCGTAATCAATACCACCAATAGAACATCTGGACTTGCTTAAAATATCAACATTATCATGGGTTCATTTGACAAGACGTTTCAAGACTTGGCGAGGAATGAATACATTCCGGACGAGAAGCGTAAAAAGGTCGGGAACTATCTTCTCGGACGGACGCTCGGCGACGGGGCGTTTGGCAAAGTTCGGCTCGGCACGCACGTTCTTGCCAGAGAAAAGGTAAGTGGTGTTTTACGTTTATTAGTTATATAATATATAAAAGTTATCACCAATTTGAACTAGAAAAAAGTGGGCCAATATATTTCAGTTCTGACAAATTTATTACACAATAAAGAAGTTAGATGTTTCGGTATGTCAACAAAACCCTTCGGTACATATGGTTGTGTTTTTGACATTCATAAATCTTACAAATGATTTAGGAATTTTTGTCTTGGGTATGCGCCTCATCCAAATTCATCATTATCTAACAGTATACTGGCATCCAAATTAAATGAGAACGCATTGAATTGCGATTCATAGCAAGAGGCCAGTTTCTGTTATATAGGGTAGGCTTTAATTCCTTCATGCGGACGTATCGATTTTGAAATATATTAAGAGCTACTTAAAGCTTTAAAAGAATAATTTGTATTTGATCGATTAATCTTTGTCAAATATTTGCTTTATTGCCTTGGCTGACAGTCAAACGCCTTAGTCGATTAGCTTTACATGTTCGGTTGTGTACTTCGGTGTTATGGTGTGTGCATTAGCCTTTACAAATACTGACATTCCATCCCTACTTAGACACGAACAAATAAACATGAGTTGAAAGAGTTTTAATGTTTGGATGTGTATTGTTTAGGTATCTTTGGAACTATAAACTACAAATATTGAGCTATGTTCAATATGTTAAACAATACTTAACAATAAAATAAGATCAAATTTCTATGTTAAAAAGAGTTTAAAATTAAAACAATGAATGAGACATTGTACACTTTTAATTAACAGACTTCTGGTCTTGACAAAGTCTGTGTCCTGTCTAGCCAATGTCTTGCCATATTTGTAACTTTCTAAAGTTTGAGCATTGCCAATGTCTGTATTTTACCAGTTTGTGCATCTTGTCAACGCCTGTATCTCGCGAGTTGCCCGTGGCAAAACATTGAATGAGGTAATCAGTTAAACGCCACGACGTGACTTGGTGATGTGGTAAAAACACAAGACAAAGTAACTAATGTTTGCGTAAGCTAGACTCACAATTGACGTTTAATTAAGGAAAATCTACTAGATCTGAAACTTTCAAATAGTTTTTTTTTGTGTGGATTGGCTAAAATTTGGTCAATTTCTGCAACGTGCAATATATTTTCCAATTTGCCTACAGGTTGCGGTAAAGGTAATTACCAAGAAAGCTATTTTACTTCGAGATTATTTGAAAAAGAATCTCCGACGAGAAGCCCTTGTTCTTCAGAGACTTTCCCATGTGAACATCACCCGCCTTTATGAGGTCATGGAGACCGAGAACAGCTACTACATGGTACTGGAACTGGCTTCAGGGGGGCAGTTAGTGAAGTATTTATCAGAAAAGTGAGTCACTTCGGTTTCATTCTAAAATTAAATCAATTCAGACTACGTCTAGAGATTCTCTAATATCAACCCGGACAATCTTGCTTTGCACTTATTTTGTTTGCGTTTCTTGGGCAAACTTTGGTCGAATATAAATGCGCGATGGCCTGGCATGGCGTAATAGAGTTGTCTTGCCATATATTGTAAATATAATACTTTGTATTTCTCAAGATAAATCGTACTGGGACAGTGATGTCGATCAATATTAAACCAACGAATCCTCTCCTACATATTCAAGATTTACAGGGAGTCATTTTGTCCAATGGGTCTTATATCTATGATTAGAATATAATTCGGTTCTCTTTCGACTGGGCGCCTCCAAAGCTCAAATCGATAAAGTGGTACCCTGTAACCCAATGAATCCGGATTAAACATGTAATTGAGTTTGATATATATAATTGTATTTTTACTGTCTCCTTAAACGGTCTTGGCTAAGATTGTTTGAAAAAAAAAAAAAAATGTTTCACAACTTGAATGTCGCACAGAAATAATGTAATTGACAACTTAAGTGACTAGGGCTTACATTATAAAAATGGGAAATATTTCCTTATGAGTTTGGTCATCATTTTTAAGCTTTACCAGAAGAGTCATTTAGACTAAATTTCATCATTTAGATGTTTGTTCAAGATTGTGTCAACCATAACGTAGTTGTATGTGTATCGCCCTTTTTATCTCAGGGCTCTCAGCAATGATGAGTAGTTTCTGTATGATGGACTGGTATAAGGGTAAACATATTGCTACTGTTGTCATTTTCAGAAAGAAGCTAGACGAAGCCGAAACTCGTGGTTTTATGAGGCAGTTAGTTTCAGCAGTGGATCATATCCACCAATCAGGAATAATTCATAGGTTGGGCAACCAATCAAATTGACATTACACCTTTCTCTAATGGATATCCATAGTTCTCTAATGTATAACTATCGTACCATCCTATATAGCCGTTATACTCTCGTGTATAACTATCTACCATCCTATATAGCCGTTATACTCTCGTGTATAACTATCTACCATCGTATATAGCCGTTGTTTTCTCTTGTTAAACTGTTGCATTGTCTTGAATCGATATTATACGTTATGCATATAGCTACCCTACTCTGGTGTAGTGCATATATTCGCTTCTCGCACATACCTATTATAATCGCGTGCACAGTTATCCTACTCTCGTGCAAAGCTACCCTATTTTAGTCACACAAATTCTAGTCTCGTGCACAGCTATCCTACTCTCAAATAGTCAACCTACTCTCGCACATAGCCACCCTTCTCTCGTGCACAACTACCCTTCTCTGGCATAGCTATCTTTCTCTCGTACAGAGTCATCCTTCTCTTGTTCACAGCTACCCTTCTCTCGTACATAGTCACCCTTCTCTCGTGCACAACTACCCTTCTCTGGCATAGCTATCCTTCTCTCGTACAGAGTCATCCTTCTCTTGTTCACAGATAGTCACCCTTCTCTTCTGCACGGCTACCCTTCTCTCTTACCTAGTCAACCTTCTCTTTTGCATAGCTACCGTTCTCTCGTACATAGTCACCCTTCTCTTCTGCACGGCTACCCTTCTCTCTTACCTAGTCAACCTTCTCTTTTGCACAGCTACCGTTCTCTCGTACGTAGTCACCCTTCTCTTCTGCACAGCTACCCTTCTCTCGTACCTAGTCACCCTCCTCCTGTGCACAGCTACCCTTCTCTGGTACCTAGTCACTCTTCTCTCGTGCATAGCTATCCTACTCTCGCACATAGTCACTCTTCTCTCGTGCATAGCTATCCTACTCTCGTACAGTCATCCTTCTCTTCTGCACAGCTATCCTACTCTCGCACATAGTCACTCTTCTCTCGTGCATAGCTATCCTACTCTCGTACAGTCATCCTTCTCTTC
>JAVFBW010164644.1:0-11459 GCA_034783835.1 Mopalia ciliata
GCCCAATGTTTTACTCTACCCTGAAAGCTATTGGGAGTCTCGTAATGTCAAAAATGGGGCGTTGCAGGCGGTCCTCTCACATCGAAACGGTTAATATTCAATGACTATTTAGTAACAACACAATGCAAAAACATGTTTGATGTCGTGTAAAAGCTCCACTATCATGAATGTTCTGATGTCCGAGGACTGCTTTGCAAAGATATAATTACCACCCTTGCCAACTCCCATTGTTAATGCTTTCTTGACAAAACTATAGACATTGCTGCTAGTTCAACAATACAGGCTATGTATGTTAAATGAACATGCATGATGTATTTTGTTACTTTATAATTTTTTTAATTGGTTTCCTCTGAGGTGGAAACAGTCTTAATGTTTGGGGAAGGTATTACATGATCAGGACTCCAGATAAATTCTTCTGAAGAGAAATAATGGGATCTTACGGTTTTTTAAATTTGTTCACCTTAATTATAAAGTGACATATTTGATATCTAAACCCAAAACTTGAGAAAAAATGTGTTTATCTGGGGCCGGTTGCTCCAATCACTCTTAAAATTAATCCGCTATTAGATGACCCCATGCCATGATGTAGATCTATCTCTAATCTGCTGTTATCAATTGAATCTGGTTTAAGCCGCTATTCATCTATTCATCTATTCAAGCAACTGGCTCCAGTATAGTATACATGCTGTCAGGAATTGAATAGCCATCTGTAATGAGTCTTCAGTGAAAAGTGTAACATGTAACATTTTAGCTGTTATCTGGAGCCCTGATGAGGGGTGCTTGTTACCAACGGGTCCTGATTTACTTTTGCTTTTTTATTTTTGTTGTTTTGTTGGTTCTTAATTATTGGATTTGGGTATAAAAAAAATAACACACAGTTTAATAAGGGCATTTAATCTGCCTTAGTCCTCGATCCTGGGTCACTAACAGTTAATTTGATTCAATCTGACCCACATCAAGTAATGTTTACACTAAAATATATCTACTGCAAAATAATGTTACTCCACAGTGTTTTCCTATGTAATTAATTAAGGAATTGTGTGAAGTGGACAATCTATCATCATATAAGTGAAATACCCTTGAGTACCACATTAAACCTTAATAAAACAAACAAATGAACTCTACGAAACTGAGACCAGAAGTACTTTTTTTATAACCATAACCAGTATTGATGTTTTTAAAATAACTTTTACACTGTAAGACAAAAAGTCAGTACTCTCTCTACCATTCAAACTGACCACTCACTGTTAAAATAGACTCTTTATAGAGTTAGCTCAATCTAGTTTGATTGCAACATTGTTTTCGGTCAATTAGTCACCTTTGTTATATTTTTGTAGTATTTCGTCATAATTGAGCAGTTAGTCATATAGAACATAGATACATTGGTATGGATTACAACTTCTAGGTTTTTTAGCACGAGACGTTTCGGTCTAGATCCTAAGACTGTTATGCTTGATAACGGTCTTAGGATCTAGACCGAAACATCGCGTGCTAATAAACCTAGAAGTTGTAATCCATACCTATGTCTCTGTGTTCTATACCTACCAGCTTCTAAATGCCACTCAAAGAAGCTAGTCATATAGTTTGATATGTTTTTTCATTATAAAATATAAATAATTTTAAACTAGAAGATGAAATATAAGATTGTGATCAATACGTTGAAACTACTCCTTGCTGAATTCGCAGAACATGTTTTATTTTTGAGATTCTCATTGGTTAATGAAGAATGACACTGTGAAATACAAGGCTATGAGCCCATTCAGTGAGTATTGGAGTACTTATCGTTTGTCAATGTACAGCTAACAGGTGCTTCCAAGCCTCTGTGTGTACCTCCTCTATGTTACTCACATGATGTGACTCCGGGATTTTGTTTCCCATTGAATTCAATTCAGGAAAAGTGAGAAGAGGACAGTCTGACGTTGCATTATTGAAATGTCTTTTGTAATAACATTAAACACCGATGAAAACAGACATGTTATACTACCATATAGTGTAAGGTTTTGTTTATTAAATGCATGAAAATAATTTGATAGGAATTAAAATGACGATTGTCATCAACAAACTGTGTCGACAAAGAACATTGGCAACTTATATAGGCGCATCTCATAAGAAATAAAAAATAACAAAATGTCTTTAAATTAATATTGTTGAACAAAGACGGACTAATAACTGTAACTTAATGGTGAGAAACACATTAGGAATAAATAATCTTTAAATTAATGGTGAGGAACACAGTAGGCTGAATATTGTTAATTATGGGTTTGAGTAATAGAATGTCAAAGAGGTCATCAAAATGGTTTTAAACAAAATGGGAATAATTGTTTGAAATGATAGGTTTTAAAAATAACAGGAATAAAAATCGTCAATTTATTGGTTTGAAATATAGCAGGAATGATATCTTGAAATTTAAAAATAGGAATGGGTTAAAAACTAAAAAAGTTTGTAATATCTTTCAACTATAGGTGTGAAATATAGCAGGAGAAATAAAAGAGGCCTGCTAATACCTGGTCTTTTTTAATACATTGATTTAATGAAAACCATTTCTGATCAAACCTGGTCTTTTTTATTGCTTGGATTCAATTAAAATCGTTTGATTACAATTTGTCCGTTCCAGGTATCTTTGTGTTTCTGGCAGCCATCTTGAGGACGTTAGGAGCGGTATCAGCCTCTAAATTGCTCCACTTTGACTGCCTTCAAAACATAGTCCGCTCACCAATGTCTTTCTTTGATACAACTCCTATGGGGCGTATTGTGAATCGGTTTGCTAAGGACATAGATGTTATTGACATCATGATTCCTATGCAGTTTGGAATGTTTGTTCTGTGCTTAATGTCCGTTCTCTCAACCATAGTGGTTGTGAGTGTAAGCACACCACTATTCCTTGCTGTAGTAGCACCTTTGGGAATCCTGTATTTTCTTGTACAGGTAAGCCATTTGTTAATGAGCATGAATGCTGTCCCTGATTACTTTACCTATTTCTAGTTCGTTATCTTTTGTCTGGTTGGTGTAGTGTTATATATTGTTTAATTTACTTTTTCTTATTCACCTTCATTTGCTTTGATCTATAGTTTTGTTTGCATGCTTTTGTGACTTTGATTGAATTTCTCTTTTTTTTTTAGACATTTATTACTAAAAGTATCGCCTAAGTTTGCTGTAATTTAACCCAGATGTTGAAAGCTTGTATGCTTGATGACTTCCAGTAGGCATGTACATGGCTGGTCAGCTTTACGCTTTCAGCGTTCATTGACTTATCTTTCAGAGATGCTTTTACGATAGTTGTCCATGTTAAAGTGTTCCCTCTGGTTTGTTCCCGATGGAAATTATTAATCCTAAGCACAAGGACAACTCAAAAATATTCAAGCAAAAAGTATAATAGACAACTAAGATTGTGATTTTTCTACTCTCACCATTCAGGTGTGTTTATTCTAATTGGAGCACTGTCACGGACACTGGGCACAGTTATGGCCTCTCGTCAGCTTCATGTTAAACTCATTCACAATATGATCCGGTCACCAATGGTGTTTTTTGATACAACACCTCTTGGGCGTTTGGTAAATCGTTTCGGTAAAGACATTGACACTATAGATATAACATTACAGGATCAACTACATTGGTTCCTTTATAATATTATGGATGTATCAGGAACTTTGTTCATCGTAGCCTACAGCACCTGGCAGTTCCTTTTGGCTGTCATTCCTCTAGCTGTCTTCTATGTTGGTGTACAGGTAAATCAAAATATAGCAACCCTTTATAGCTAGTATCCTGTTCAGGGGCTTAGCCAGAAATCAAAACAAAGGTGTCCAATATGGTCATTTTGCATCACTTTCAAAATGGGTGTCCAATTTTTTAAGTTTGTGTATGTTCAAGTTTATTAAAACACGGTGTCCAATTGAGGCAATTGTTCAATTCAGGGTATCTAAAAGAGGGGTGGACACCCCTCTGCCTAAGCCCTTGATCCTTATTATGCCAACCATATTAACATGATCAAACTAAGTGTCTTTCCCCTCAATGTCATCCTAAACTTTAAGACATAACAATAGTCTGATCGCATTCAAAACAAAGAAGTATAACATATTTGATCCAATTAATCTGGGTATCAGGAACCAGTTGAAGTGGTGTGGACCTTTGATAAGTGTTGTACTGTGCCCACTTGATACTTTACCTGCTGCAGATTGACCTGGACAAATAATTCTGGTTTTATATCAGACCTTACATTGTCACTGTAGTTTTCCCAAAGTCTGCGTTTTTAAAATGTGATGGAAATCATGATATTAACATTTGAAGCAGACCGTCACTTTCAAATAGGAGGTTTCCTCACAGTTTTCCACCTTAATAATGCTAGGTGCAGTGTGAAGTGGACAATCTGTAGTCATGTAAGTGAAATACCCGTGACGTTAAACCCCAATGAAACAAACAAACAATATTTAAACATCACTTTAATACAACAATTGGAATTTACTGGTGTTGACAAGTATATAATACCCTTCACCTATGAAGCGGGTCAGAAGTAAACAGCGAAGAGAGCTTCCTGTTGCCCCCGTGCTGTCAATGCTAGGGGCAGACAGTAGACTATCTATATGACATTCTTTGTAATACACCTTGTAGTTGTCTTTTCCGTAATGGCCAGTGGAGTCCTGCGCCCATTAGGGGGACACACAGTTATATGAGTGAAATAGCATCAAGTACTGTGAAAAACATAATTGAACAGACAATCACTACAACTTTGTTGATAAGATCGACTCAACTATGTCAATAACTTTGATCAAATATAAACATAATCCACACGGGATGGTCCAACAAAATTAGATCCAAGTCCATAATCCTCGTCTTATATGTTAGGGACAAAATAAGAACTTGGTAGATAACCGTGACCTACTTTGATGTCAACACTCAGACATAAAAAATCATTGTCTGGTCACCAATGGACTGTTTTGACACAGCACATCTTAGGCATTTAATAAAGCAAACTGGGAAGGACCTTAATAGGATAATACAACATAACTGGATCTGATTCACATTTATTCTGTACATCACTGTGCAGGTAAATCTGATAATCCTGAGTATGTAAACGTCCTACATCAGCCTCATAGTAGTAAACAGCTGAATAATCTTATTGCTATTAAGAATTTAAGAATCAATAGACCATGCACTAGTGTCATTAGATCATACTTTTGTTAATTTGTTCTCCCCCTGCATTGGGGGGAGCCCACGGCCATGGCTGAGTGGTAGAGAGTGCGCTTCCTAAACTGAACTTGCTTCGATTTACCGTTCACGGGATCGAGGCTGCTTGTCGACCATCAGATATATGAGCGAGTCGCATGTTGTGGCTCAGACTAACACGGGTATGGTCTTTACGAGGTTTCCTCCAGGTTTTCCAACGTAATAAGGCTGTGTAGAGTGTGTAGTGGACAATCTGTCGTCATATAAGTGAAATACCCTTGAGTACGGTGATAAACATGAATCAATCAATCAAACAAACAACACCTGTACTGGCAATTCCTGTTCACCATGAGGTATTGGACATATTTCATCAGTACTTTAATGATGATATCAGAAGCTTTACATCTAAAAAGTTTATAATTACTAATATGAAATGACAGGAACAAAAGACACACTATTAAAATCTCCTCCTGCACAATGCCTGTAACGCTTTGGGCCAGTGGTGCTTTCTCTCCTTACCCTTCACATTAACATGCACTATAGAATCTAGAGCTTAGGACTGCGTTCATCACTGGATTATTGCACATTAACGTGTACAATGTTTGGACTTAATGTCGGGAAGTTAACAGTTCACATTAATATGAAAACAGTTTTTAAACTTTTTGATAGGCGGTTAAAACTTCAGATAATTTTCTGCAGTTAAGATGACTGACAATAGATATAGCTGGATTATGGGGAGGTACTCACTGGTTGTGTTACATACTAACCTGGCTTCTTGTACCTGCATGATTTTGTTTAATCTAATTCATTATATTTGCTGTTTTATTACATGTTGTCTTTGTATATTCTAACATTGATGATGTTCACAGAGCCATTCCTTCTTTATATAGCTGCACTTTTTCCTCTCATAAACTCTTCAATTTTGTTTTTCTTGATTACTGGAATAGTTCTTTTTGATATAAAGTTAGTAATGGAATATCTATATTTAAGCTTTCTTGTGAACTTTTCAGGCAAATTGGATTATAACGTCTTATTTCTGAACAAACCAAATACCTAAACCACTTTTACCATAAATTTTGTTATCTGTAGCTATAAATGTCTAGAACGTAATATGGGAGTTTCGAGTTATGACATTGTAACAACTGAATGATATCCTTTGTAATAGGATGTTACCACTTTACAGCAAAGTAAAGCAACCAGACTATACTTCAGCATTGCCAGATTTTGCTTTGCAGGAAAATATAATTTTTAAAAGGCATTCTTTTGCTGAAAATAGCATTGTTATCCACAGAATCCAGGAAGATTGACAAGATTTTGGGTGCTTTTTCTTCATAATTTGTTGTTAGTGGTTGGACAGAGCTATTTATGGCCCTGGTGCTCTCAGAGAGCTTGGACCCTATATTTTTGTCTTATCTTTGTTTTGCGTCCTGTGACCGTTTAATTTTATATTTGTCCTGTCTTGTCTTTGTGTCCAGTGGTGTCAAGAATTGTTTCCATGGCCTATTCGACCGGCACCCCGTTGTATGTGTGAAATGACCCTAAGTATAGCATTAAACTCAAACCACACAAACAAAACTTAATTTGCAAAATTGCCAATTAGCCCATGTTTAAAATCTCAGATTCACCTTACTTCATAATAACTCAAAGGGATATCACTCTGTTATTATAGCCTCATTATTGGAAACTCTCGTATTGCTGATTATTTGTCCATCTTTGTGTTGTATTTTGGTTTTGTTAAGAAGGTAGAGAAGATTATCCTTAATAAATATTATGTGTGTTGTTTACAGAGGTTTTACGTAGCAACATCGCGTCAGTTGAAGCGATTAGAATCTGTCAGTCGTTCTCCAATATATTCTCACTTTGGAGAAACGATCACAGGTGCCCCGACAATCCGAGCTTATTGTCAGCAGAAGCGCTTCATGGATGAGTCTGAGAACAGGGTGGATGAAAATCAGATCTGTTATTACCCTAGTATTGTATCCAATAGGTAATGAAATTCTTTTTTATACACCCATTCTATAATGTTTTCTTATCTTAGTATCATCGGGACAAATGTCTTCTGTGTGTCAATAAATAATTTGTGAAAATCCCTCCTCCCTCTGTGGCAAATCTAATGAAATATAAAATAAGATGGGACACATACATCTATTATTACAGCAGTTTCTCTCATAAAACTCAGTCATTGTCTGAAAAACTTGAAATGATTTTTTTGTCTAACTGAACAGGTGGTTGGCGATCCGTTTAGAGTTTGTTGGGAACTGTATCGTGTTTTTTGCATCACTGTTTGCTGTCATACAGAGGGATTCACTAGATGCTGGCACTGTGGGGTTGTCTATTACTTATGCTCTCAGTGTAAGTATACTGTGCTCAGGCAATCTATTTACTCTATCGCCCTGTGAGGGAGCGGGTGGGCCATGGCCCTGCAGAATACTCCTTCAGCTTCCTCGGTTGATCGTAAGAGGCGAGAAAAGAGGTTGCTTTCTGTTACCCTGGTGTTCGCAGAGCTAAAGGGTAACCTTAAGCAGATTTGTTTGTGATGTCCTGTATTTGTGTCCGTCGTCATATAAGTGAAATACCCTTGAGTACGACGTTAAACACCAATCAAACAATTTACTCTATCAGGGCTGTAACTAAACACATGCCCCCTTGCCCAGGCTAATAAAAATAAAGTGTATGTGGGGCAAGTCAATCTTTACCATAGGTATTGTGTTATCCCACCAAGTCGGTTTCTCTTTAACAGTTCAACCATATTTCCTAATCTAACTAGGCTGCTTATTGGCATGTGCCTCTACTAATCCTACTCAGATGTACCCCAGGGTACATAAGAGTATGTAACCATCAGGTATAGGAGTCTGTCACAAGAAGTATGATCAGCAAGCTGTTGCTTACCAGTGGCTAGTGTGTATTTAAATAAGGCATGGTGAGAAATAAACAATTCATTAATGATAAACTTCAAAGCATGTGTACCACATCAAAATAGCTTATATGAAAAAACCAAAACTTGCCAGAAAAACTGGTTATTTAAATTAGAAACTCATTGTCTAGAATAGAGGTTTGTCATTAGGGTTGTGAAGACTTTCTACTTTCTATGTAGAACAACAATAAAACCGCTGGTGTGAAGCATATAAACCACGCCCACCGCCGTATTACTCCAGATCTGCCAAGTGTAATTGGATTGACAGCTATTGTCTTGTAAGATATGAATGAGAATACTTGGTGTACAGGTAAATCAAAATATAGCAATCCTTTAAAGCTAGTATCCTGTTCAGGGGCTTAGCCAGAAATCAGAAGAAATGTGTTCAATATGGTCATTTTGCATCACTTTCAAAATGGGTGTCCAATTTTTAAAGTTTGTTTATGTTAAAGTTTATTGTTGTTGTTGTTGTTGTAATCAGGTGACCCAAACCTTGAACTGGATGGTCCGAATGACGAGTGAACTGGAGACGAACATTGTGGCAGTGGAGAGAGTGAAGGAATACTCTGAGACACCCATTGAGGTAGGGTGCTAGGGGGGTCAAAACCCTTCTCTACAACTGTTTAAAGTTTGTAAAAATCTGTAAAAGTTTAGCTGTAAATTTACTGAGTATACAACTTTTACCGATGTAGGATTACTATTAGTCAGTTTTCCATGTTAATTGAGTTTGTAGACAGTAACTACTTTCTTCTGCATTAAAAGTGGACAGATTTAAAACACTCCTCCTTCTGTCCCTGGCTACTGTTTAAAATTATGTGTAAAAAAAGCAATAAAATCAAGTGTTTACTGATATATGAAAATCACATATTTAGATTTTCAGGCATCTTGCAGCATAAAACATTCATTGATTGACTTAAATACAGATTATGCTCCAGGAAGAATTTACATAAACTCTTTCAATGTACCACAATCTCATTTATCGATTTTTTAACATATCTTGATTTTGCTCTAACTATTTGAAATACACAATTTCTTTAAACACTTTTGGTAGTGAGATTTATAAAAAAAAAAATCTTTTGAAATATTTTTTTGACAGGCTGACTGGGTTTTGGAGAATAACAGGCCCACAGCTAAATGGCCAGAAGAAGGGAATGTTGTGTTTGAGAACTACTGTGTACGATATAGAGAGGGACTTGATTTAGTTCTAAAAGGCATTGACTGTAAAATTACACCTGGTGAAAAGGTAAGCATATCTATATTGCTTCTAAGGGCAGCATATTTGAAGCATAGTTATTCTGTCATTGCTTGGGCCCTTGAGATTATAGTTTTCCAGCAGACCAAAATGTTTAACATTTGGAGTACACCACCGCCATATAAGTGAAATAGAACAGTGTTAAACCAATCAATCAAGCTAGCACTTTGATGAACTTCCCTTGGCCCTAGCCCATAAGATATGTGCTTCTCAAAAACCAGCTTATAAGCATGGTAAGAATGGCTTTACAGCAGGCAGAACTCTGCAGATGCATTAACTTTCGCTAAGTGAAGAGAGGATAACTTTTACAGTGATCAGAATAATTCTCAATATCGCACCCCCCACATGGAATATTTGTATTTTTGGCATGGTATTGTCATGTTTTGTGTAATCCTACCTTACATTTTTTTTTTTCCCCAATCAGAACAAAATTTAAACTACCTGACAGAATGTAATAACAATTGTGATTGTTCATTGAAATATTTCATCCGCCTGTTTGAGATACGGTGTAGTGATATTCTTGTCAAAGTCTTCCGAATTTGCAATCTGACATAAATTATTTAGCTCTTTATAAGTGACTTAACGGATGTTCAAAATGATTTTATTTTCAGATAGGAATTGTGGGCCGAACCGGTGCAGGTAAATCCTCCTTAACTCTGGCCTTGTTCCGGCTCATTGAGCCTGCAGGTGGCAGTATTGTTATTGATGGAGTTAACATAGCTTCAATAGGATTACATGATCTCCGCTCTAAAATAACCATCATCCCACAGGTAAGTTACATGTCAAAGTTTTACAAGAGATTACTCCTGTGTGTGAAATGGCCTTGGGTACTCTGATTTTATCAAATAAATTACCATTACAAAAAAAGTCGTAGGATTTTTCTATGGAATCCTATATGATTTTATAGTATCGTATAGGATTTTTCTCTAACGGTAATGCCCCGGCCACGGCTTAGTGGTAGCATGGGCACTTCCTAAACTGAGCCTACTTCAATTTACTGTTCATGGGTTTGATTCCGCCTGTCCGACCCTCAGGTATATGAGCGAGTCATATGTTGTGGCTCCGGCAATTGCGGGGGAGGTTTTTTTACAAGGTTTCCTCCTGGTTTCCCACCGTATTAAGGCTAGGTGCAGTGTGAAGTGGACAATCTGTCGTCATATAAGTGAAATACCCTTGAGTATGACAGTAAACCCCAATCAAACAAACAAAACTATAATGGTAATGATGATGAGGGTGATTTCCTAGAGCTCTTGGACAGTCACAATAGTATAATAACCGTAGGTGTTAAATCCCAAAGACCCAATGTAAGCACTAGACTGTTGTCATCATGTAAAATGAATATCATTGGGATGGTGTTAAACAGCAAAGGAATCATGGATTATCATTAGCAGTGTAACATATGTGTTTATTCTGGACATTTTATTTCTAGGATCCAGTGTTGTTTGCTGGTAGTTTGCGAATGAACCTGGACCCGTTTGATGCCCATACTGATGTAGATGTGTGGAAATCATTAGAGCACGCCCATCTGAAGAACTTTGTGTCTACATTACCTGAGGGCTTGATGTTTGAGTGCTCAGAGGGAGGCGAAAATCTCAGGTCAGGGAAAATATTTTAACAGCCAACATTTATATATAAACTGTTAAACTTAACGCCAATAAAAATTCCAATAATTAAATGTTGCTTTTCAAAAGTAGAGCAGACTGATCAGTCCAGACAGAATGCTTTAGTGTTGTTGTTGTTGCTGTTGTAGTATATTTTGACTGCGTATTCATGTTTAGGAAGTTGTTTCTGAAGCAGTTTGTATGTTTACCTTGTGCTCTACAAAATGTTTCAAATGTTGTAATGTTTATTAATGTTTAGCTTAAGTTTACTACAGAATGTTGGACATGATGTTTCTTTTGTATTAGCTTTGAATCAGGAATCCTGATCGAACCAGGATCACATCATTCACATTAGCCCTGCGGTGGAGTTTGCTGCGATATCTGATGGAACTGGCAGAACTTGTTGCGTTGATCTATAATATATGGCTCCCTCTGGGAGCGGGTGGGCCATGGCTCTGCAGAAAACTCCCTCGGCTTCCTTGGTCGATCGTAAGAGGCGAGAAAAGAGGTTGCTTTCTGTTGCCCTGGTGTT
>JAVFBW010164655.1:0-11459 GCA_034783835.1 Mopalia ciliata
TATTTAATATCAGTAACTTCAGGATTGGTCACATATAAGCATTATTTTACAGAGATTTATTGATTTTTCCTGACAACAGAAAGTGTAAACAAAAAAAACAAAAAAAATAAATAAAATTCCCCACTTATAAATTCCTAGCTCTGTTCTTATTTGTTTGTTTGTTTGATTGGGGTGTGATTTCGTACTCAAGGATATTTCACTTATATGACGACAGATTGTACACTTCACACCGTTCCTCGCATTATTAGGGTGGAAAACTGGGAGGAAATACCGGAGCCACATTGTGTGACTCACTCCTATACCTGAGGGTTGACAGATGGACTTGATCCTGTGAACGGTACATCCAAATGCTAACCATTAATTGTAATAAATTTCTTGGAATCATCCAGGGCTAGTTGGTCAAATAATACTGTGAAACAATATAACTGCTAGTATAATAAAATATGACTAAATATTAAAGTAGATCCTCTCAAACTTCAATCATGAATTATTGTTACCTTTTTGTCAGTTGTGAAAGTTTTATAGCACATAAAAAAAATTGATGTTTTCTAAGAAATCTTAAGTGCTTTTGACTGAAAAGGGCATTATCTGGTACTCGACCAAAATTTCTTCGCCCATGAAATAAATTCCAAAGCAATTATTTTATGGACAAAATTTAAGGCGATTTTAAGATATTATTTGTCATTGGTCATTGAACATATGTGTGCTTCAATCCAAAATTCTGCATAGCATTTAAATTACTTAGTTCAGATGTTCTTATATTCCACCTACCATCTCCGTTATAACACAGCACTGAGGCAACGTGGAACTCAGAACAATTTCCATGCTTCATAGTTTTATCGAACTGGCATTCTGCTAATGATGACTCGTCTCCAGTGCAGTTGAAATCTCCAGCCCAAAATGGCCCCGTCGAAGCTGGAGGTGTGGAAAGTCCAGCTGTTGAGTGGAAATAAGCAATGCCCGAGCCGTAACCTTGACTACGACATAACACCTGAGCGTCTTTATCATCCCAGTTGTTACTACAGATACGTCCGCTGATGTTAAAATGTTTGACAACAATCTGGCCACTTTCGCCATCTTTTTCATCCAATGTAAATAGATAGTCTGCAACACCATCAATGGTAAACAAGGCATATAAAGGACTCTAAAATGTTCTTCCAAAAGTCCATGAGTATCCATAAAATATTATTTTCATCTGGCAAAACATGCTAGAAACATGTTTTCAACAGTTGAAATGCTGTTTTTTTTTTTGTTTTTGTTTAAAGAATTAATGAATTGATTTCAAAAAGGGAGAATATATCGCATTAAATTAATTAGAAACTTGGAGGCATAGGTGTATGGGAAGATGTTCCCGGTAATCCCAATAAAATTACTTCAAAATTTTTATTCAAATGATCTAAATAAGCGAGATATCTATTAATTTAAACGGTTGTTTGTTATAATTTAACACAATAAACTTAAGCCAATACCACAACAGAACACTGACACACCAGGTGTTCCCTTTTAACTACAGATCAACCACAGACATGAATCAGCGATGATTTTTGACTACAAAAAAACCTGATATGTCATCTTTAAAATAGATAATAATTACCATTATCAACCGGGTCATCAGGTTGGAAACAAGTGATGGAGGCATAATTATTGGATTTACACGGAACTGGCTGCAAGCAATCCCCAACATCAACGTCTGAATCTCGACACGTCAATGTGTAATTCTCTAGCATGGGATATCGAGCCTGGTAACTTAAAGGCCCGTAGCCTGAGCAGCAAATCGCTCTTCCATCGAAATATCCTAACGACTGACATGCACGTCTTGCTGTTAGATCATCAAAATTTGTGTCACATATGCTGTGCCAAGATTCATTGTGATATACTAATAATGGTCCGTGATTGTACTTTCGACCAGTCGAGAGTCGAACTGAAATATATAAAAAAAAAATGATTTATAGATTCAGTATTTAACATAATTCCATCATTGTATGTCATTTAGGTCCAGCAACTGATTACAAATTTTAAATTTAAATTGAATTAAGTAAAGATTAATTTGGATCATTTTGAATAATTTGACAAAAAATTTCAAATCTGTATAAATCTTAATACCAGATCGTACTTTGATTTGGGTGTAATACCATGTTTAAGGTTATTTCACACATGCCAGCTCAATAGGTGAAGGAACCACCCTTAACACCACAGGCAACAAACAAAGCCAGGACGGGATTTCATGTTGCTCCTCTGCTCTGAGAGCACCGAGGAAACGAGAATCTCTTGTCCAACCCTCTGTAATCTGACTATACTTTAAACAAAGTACAGAAACAATTAAGCCACTTCAGTGTACTCACCTGGCCCGAAGCAGTTGACAGCAGCATCCCTGACATGGTTATTACAGCTGGAAAATGCACTGACTTTCTTCCAGCCTTCGTGCGGGCAGTCACCAAGGTCAGTTTCATTCCCAACACATCGTAGACGCCCGTCCCAAACAGGGCCAGTGGTGTTACCAAATGTCTCACTGTACAGAGGTTCGCCACCATTATATCCAAGCTGCTTACAAAGAACGTTCGATTCACGGGTATCCCAAAAGGAGTTACAAAGCGTCCCCCATACACCATCAACTCTGACCTCTACTCGACCTTGATAATCAGCCCCACCAGTCAAGCGAATACCTAAACCTGCATAATTAAAAACCAAAAAATAATTGGGAAATGAATTTAAATTCGTAGCTTTTCTACAGCAATCAAAGTATACAGTATATTTTTTTTATTTCACTTAGATGGATTTTGGGCATATTAATTTCTGTAAATCCCAACCAATTTGGCTTATGAATAATTGTCTACATTTTGCTAGTTGTGAAAGTATTATAGTACCTAATCAACCATTTTGTTGAGAAATATTGTTATAATAATATAGATAATGACGGCATACTGACAGAATGAAGGCATACCAAGAGAATTGTAACAGAGCACTCCTGCATTGTGTTTAGACTTGCACTCAGTGACACCACCCCATCCGACGTGTTTACACTCCGACAACTGGCGCTCATTCCCAGTACACTGCACATTTGTGGTCCAGTACGGTCCATAGTAGTTGGTAAAGACATAACTCGCTCGGTAATGTTTGTAGGCCTCACCACCGCTGAAACCCATTTCTCGACAAACCACCATGGCGTCATTATTGTCCCAGCCATCGCTGCAAATCCTGCCAGTAATATTCATAAACTCAACGAGGACATCTCCCGTAGAGTTCGTATCACCACCAAGGGATATGGAGGTGTAGGCTGCAATCATAAATTATGCTTTATTCAAAGAGCTCAATTTATAAGAACACGCAAACAAAGAATTATATATACACTGCACATTTATAATAGCATTGACAGAAAATAGTATCTTTTTTTATTATATAAAAATAAATAAATAAATAAATAAAAATTATCTTGTTTGTTTATATTATTAGAATAAGAAAAAAAATATTTCATATAACCAGGTTATTCACTTGAGATTTTAATATTTTATACATGGTCACTGATTAAGAAAAAAATAGTCTGAAAAATTCAGCCAACATAAAGTTTCAAATAAGGTTATTGTATTTCCTTACAAACTTCCAATTGTGTTACATACATAGTCAATACGAGTCTGCCACGAGAGTGTTTCAGCAATATATAAACCAAGCATTTGTTTTACTTTTCACCAGCTTACCACTAAACCAGGGGCACAGGGCCGCTCGAACTTTGTCTGATGGGAGCGCATTCTCGAAAAACTATCCTACTCGTCTACCCAAACCAGCTCTTACCTTTTTCTTTTTGTCCATTGTAACATGCAACGGAGGCATAGTCCAGTCGATAACACTTTGACGATGTTGGCGTACTGGGACAATCGAGCAGGGACGTTTCACTACCTGTACATCCGACCTCATCAATAGAAGCTTCACGGAAATTGTATCCCAAAGCCCCGCAGCAGACTGATACACCCTTCTCGTAGCCAAGTTGGCGACAAACAACAGCTGAAATGATATCATGGTTTAATATTATGGTAAATGTTTGGGCTTATAGATTGATGGATTGATTGATTGATTGATTGTTTGGATTGATGGAGAAGTTGGCGACAAACAAAAGCTGAAATGATATCATGGTTTAACATTTTGGTAAATGTGGGACTTATAGATTGATGGATTAATTGATTGATTGATTGATTGATTGGATTGATGGAGAAGTTGCGACAAACAACAGCTGAAATGATATCACGGTTTGACATTTTGATAAATGCAGGAATTGATTGATTGATTTGAGTTTAACTCAAAGTGCAACAATTTTTACTTTAAAAATTCTAAAATTGGAAAAACATTTTCTTATATTCTTATATTCAAAACTGTTCAGGTTCAAACATGTCTGAGAATGGAACCCACGACTCAAAGGGTTAAAGGGTTTTGCTTTGTTTGAAATTAACTGCCCAGAATTGTTTTCGCATCGAGCACTCTGCGCTTAACCAGAGGGAGACAATAAAGATACATTATTACAAAAAACAGTGTTGAACAGAATTAAAATTTTAACTTTTTATTTTATCTTGAATACCTTTTTATATAAAGCCACAGCATTTAGCAATATTTCATTTTCTTTTCACAAAGATTAACAAAAGTGGACGAAATAATAATTATATGTGGTAAGGTACTCACATGCATCTTGATCATCCCATTCCTTGTGGCAAACGGAGCTCCAGTCATTGTTATCAAAGATCTCAACTCTACCGTAAGATTCGTCTCCCCTTATCAAGCGGACTGTATAACAGAGAGGGAAAATACAGTTTAAAACTCAAACTTAGAAAGCATTATCCGAAAAATAATGAAATAGTGTTAATAATGACTTTATAGAAGAAACAAAAAAATTACTCATTTCTAATGGTAGTCTCATCCTGTTAAAATGATTGATTGATTAGTGTTTAACGCATCCTGTTAAAAAGATGGCATTGCACGCAGTCCGCCAGCGTCAAAGAGGTAGAGATTTGTGACTTCACAATTTTTAAACGTGTGTGACGTCTTATAAAAGCACCATTACCCCAAATGTTGTGATGTCAGAAGATTGCTTTGCAATGATTGAATAACCTCCCATGCCAACTGCCTTGAGACTCTCATTGACTTGTTTAAATTGCTTTTTAATTTTACCTTCTTTGTAGCATTCAGCTCCGGCATCATCTTCATGTCTACTGCAGTGTGAGTCTGGGCGGACCGTCCATGAGTTTTTACATTGTAACAACGTGGGTTCTTTCCCTTTACACATCATGTTGCTTAAATACACTCTTCCGGTGCTCTTATCATCGTAAGTGGTTCGATCTGAGATGCCGTCAACATAGCCCATGGAGCGACAGAATACCCTAGCATCCGTATTACCCCAGAGACTGTCGCAGACTGTACCCCATGTGCCGCTGTAGTTAATTTCAACACGACCTTTGTGTGCAGACCTCCCTGCAAGTCTATATTGAACTCCAGCTGAAAAACCAAAGAATTTGGTTTGATAATTCATTCATTATCATTGTGGGATTAAACTACTGAAAAACTTTTATTTTACATCAAAATAAATTAAAGTTTGATTTAAATTTACAAGCAAAGGTTTAGGCAGACACCCATCCACCCATCCAAGTGGACACCCTGAAGTGAACAATTGCCTCATTTTGACACCCTGTTTTAAGAAAGTTAAACATGCCGGAGATAGGAAAACTGTCAGAATTGGACACCCAAATATTTGAGAAATGAAGCAAATTGATAATTTTGGACACCCTACTTCTGATTTCTGGCTAAGCCCCTGTATATAAGTGTTACACATTTTGAAAGTTATAGTGTTTATAACACAAATTTTAGTGAAGAAAAAACATGCTTTGGCATCTATACTAATGTTGTTTTGCAGAGGCTAAATTTGGTTTGTTTGATTGGGGTTCAAGGGGGTATTCTGATCGAGGCAAGCAAAAAAAAAAAACCAACGTATTTTTGTCTGATTTACCAAAAACTTAGACATTACCAGAGTAAACTTCCTCAACCATCCTTTTTGTCAAAATATGTGATGTAATTTGAAATAAAAAAAGAGTTGTTAATATTAATAACAACCTATTTTTGTGGGCGTGTCATCTTTTTGTGAGTTGCCTTGTTTGTTCTGTTGTTGCCATACAACCAGACGCCATGGGTAAAATTGAAGGAAGATTTTTTTTTGACATGCCTGAAAACCTAAGTGTATCAAATTTCAAGTTGCTTTCTTCAGTACTAAAAAAACTGAGTTGTTGACCCGAGTACTCATGGTTATTCCACTCATCTGATAGTGTGCCAGTCCAATGGGTGAAGGAAATCACCCTCTAATTCACTGGCAACAAACAAACACTAGCAAGACAAATAGTGCAGCATCACCCAGGATGTTATACAAAAAATCACAAACAGATCACCTTCATGTTGCACATTAGTTCTGTATGAGAGTTTGTTTGATTGGGGTTTCACGTCGTACTCAAGGGTATTTCACTTATATGACAACTGATTGTCCACTTCGCACTGCACCTAGCCTTAAGTTATTACAGTGGAAAACCGTGAGGAAACCTCATAAAAACCACCCCCACGATTGCTAGAGCAACAACAATGTTAGTTCTGGGAGCACCAGGGTAACATGACGTTTCCTCCTATCATCATCATTTAAATAATGAACCAAAATTTTTATTATGTAACTGTTTATTACATTATGGAAATTTGTTCCTTACCAGCATGATTGTAGCAGAGAACACCAGCTCTTTCTAATGAATATCCCGACCCTCGTTTAGAGTTGTAATTACATAGAGTATCTTCTCCTAGACCAGGGAATGCACAATCACTTAGCTTAAGCTCGGTATTCGTACAATTAAAATTCCCTAAGAGTATAGGCGCTTTGGACGACGCGGGCTCTTCCGCGTACATGGCAACTCCCCCCAAGTAACCCATCTGTTTGCAGGCAACATTGGCGGTAGTGTTGTCCCATCCAGTGGGGCAAATTGGCCCCCAGATTCCGTAACGGTTAGCCTCAAGATAACCGTAGTAATTTCCATTCTTGATCCGGAGCTGTATATCTGCAAAGAGAAAAAGAGAATTACTCTTTTCTTGGATCACAAACATGTATTCCTTTTTAATACAGTTAACCCGATACAAAGACATCTTAAACATATAGGATTTCTATTGTCTCTTAGCTCTGCATTCTAATTAAAATCGGATCTCAAAAATGCTCCCTGTGTTTTGTTTGTCGCTATATTGAGATCTACTTTTACTGTTCAATTAGGTCAAGCTTACTGGGGTTCACGACAGGTCACAGTATCAGCTGTCCAATAAAAACACAGAAATAACTGGGCAATGGTAAACATCAAATTCAGCCAAAAGCGATGCTGTCCCATTTTCTTCTCTTTTGTTGTTTTAAGACGCATGTGAACTGGGGAATATAAAATTCCACTTGAAGTCAATTATTTGAATGGTGTTTGTTGATTGTGCATGCTTGTATCCATTGGCCATGTAAAACTACACAATCAAGAAACTTCGGATCGTCGGTGGATATCTTTGGCTTTTACAAATCATTAATTGAGAAGCAGCTCTGATTGGTCAATTTAGGAAACCAATCAACACTGTAGGTGGGGTCATTGCATTAGATCTCAATATAGCGACAAACAAAACCTCGGGGAGGATTTTTGAGATCTGATTTTAATTAGATGGATTATTTCTGAGACCTCCAGAGAAACAGGAAGTTGATCTCGAAACCCCCGCAGAGAATAAATAATAAAGTTACCCACCTGATGTCACCTTTTTCTGATTAATACAGAAGACGCTGATGTATTGTCGAGATGAACATTTAGCGGCAGTTCTTGGACAAGATAAGATATTCTTCTCCTCTCCTGTACATTGGAATGAGGCGTTTGACATCGGTATATACTGCTTCCCTGGTCGGCTTCCCATGGCCGAGCAACACTGTAGATGTCCACTTTGGTAGCCCAACTCCTTGCAAACTACTTGGGCCGATTCATTATTGAAATTTTGGTCACATATTGTGCCCCATTTTCCGTCAATTATGACCTCGACACGGCCATAGTTAAGATCAGGACCTCCTACTAAGCGCACTGAAAACATATAACAAAATGTTATATATAAAACTCTGACCATTTAATTTGAAACAAAAAACGATCAAGGAGCACTTAAAAGGAAATTAAATGTTGGACTATGAGAAATTAAGTTCGAATACAGTTATTAGGCATAGAATATTTATTTTTAAGCAATATTTTTTTAAACATGTCCAATGTTGTCATCTATTCTGGCATCAGGTTTAAACAGAGCAGGTGATGAGTAAATCAAAATGTGCGGATGTGCAGTTCAACATTATATTTCACTTCTATGAAGACAGATTGCCACCAACTTTTTCTGCCATACTTAATAAATATGATGGAAAACCAAACGAAACAAAACTGAAATCTAAAAAAAAGTCAACAAAGTCAGACTATTGCTACTCTCTTACACGTCTCTGATACATCTGGATGATTGAATAGTTGCAGTACATCGGTGGTGTATCAGAGGCCAAAAATGAAACCACGTGACTGAGCCAAGGGTGGGAAAAATGTTGCCGATATTAGATGTGATGTCAAAGTTAAACCATTTTTTCTTTACAACAAAAACATTAAGAGAATAGAATGCTAAGAATTTGATTTATTGGTTGATTGATTAATTGATTTATAGGTGTTTAATTAGCCACTCGCAGATGGATCGCTTGATTGATTGCTTCTTTGATTGATTGCTTGATTGTTTGGTTACTTGATTAATTGATTGATTGATTGCTTGCTTGCTTCCGATTACTTGATTAATTGATTGCTTGGTTACTTGATTGATTGCTTGCTTGCTTCCGATTACTTGATTATTTGATTGATTGATTGGTTACTTGATTGATTGCTTGCTTGCAATTACTTGCTTGATTGATTGATTACATGATTGATTGATTGCTTGATTGATTACTTGGCTGATTGATTGATTGATTGCTTGGTTGATTGATTGACTGATTGATTCATTTGCTTTTTTGTGAAGAATAATGCTCCTCCATGGCTTTATAATTACAGGATGACTACGCTCAGTCAGAGGGCTTATTGGTTTTTGGCTTACCATAATCTGGCCCAAAAGCATAGATATAAAATTTTTTACTAAATATTTCATTATACAGGGTATTTCATTTAATATTGATTTTGTTCAGTTGCAAAATTAGCACAATTTTGAATCCTTGGTGACCACTGATAAGCTTAGTTTATTAAAGAGAAGTGCAACTCTGAAGAATGAAAGACCTAAATGAGTTTTGCCTACTTCAGAAACTAAATTAAATATTCATTCAGTGCTAAGTAACGGAAGTACAAGAAAGTTTTGAACCCTGCTTTTAGCTGAGGGCTCAAAATATAAGAAATGTTCGTACCATCTGAGAAGCAGTATACTCCAGCATCGTTTGTATGTTGACTGCAGAGTTTTGAAATTCCAGTTCCAACTCCGTCCAAACTACATTGAAGAAGGTCAGTCTCGTTGCCGTTGCACACAGTTTTACCAATCCAAACTCGTCCAGTGCCCGCTCCAAACCGGTTATTATACAGCGCTTGACCAGATGTGAAATTGAGAGATCTACAAAGAACTGAGGCCTGTGTATTTGACCAGCTGTACCCACACAATGTGCCCCATTCGTTGTCAATGCCAATCTCAACACGGCCATGATGGGCTGAGCCGTTAACTAAGCGGAGCTTAAATCCTGAAAAATAAACGAGAACTGTTCTTTAATATGGTCCTATGGTTCCCAATGGAGTAGTAGCTTGATGAGAAAATTGGTGAAAAAGTTTAAAAAATAAAATGATTATTGCTAAAAACAAAATTTAACAAATCTTGTTAAAAAAGGATGGAACAAAGGTCCATCAATACAGGGGTTTCAAGTTACGGTGGAAACCGGAGGAGGAAATCTCGTAAAACCACCCCTCAAATCATGGAGCAACATTGTGTGACTCATAATAGCGTTAATCACTAACCCACAGCAACTGGCGCTTCATAATTCAAGTTATCTCCTCATAGAATAGAGCTCAGCGACAACCACCCACAAAAAAAAACCAAAACAAAATTAATAAGATACAAGACTATATTGATTCATATCAATTATGTCAAATCATAATGGCCTGTCCTTGCCCTGCCTCAAAGTGACAAATAAATTTCACAAAGGGAGATCACTCTTCTGTGAGGTCACAACTCTAGAATAGAAAAAAAAGACAAAAAGAACCCCCCCCCCCATAAAAAAATAAAAATAAAATTAAACTAAAAAGAAAGATAAAAATATTGTTTTACCTTCTGCCTGATAACAAATGACACCAGCCACATTATCTGTAGAGCAGCCAGATACATTAGCCCATCCCCCATTGGAGCAGGAATTCAGGCCTTCCTCATTACCTGTACACCCGAAGTCTTTCACCCAGAGAGGCTGACTGGTGTACGAGAATCCTCGATTAGAACTATGGTTGTAGCTCCGCCCACCTGAGTATCCGAGCATCTTACAGGCCACTGTTGCATCAGCATCGTCAAATCCGTCGCTACAAACGTTTCCCCATTGGCCCCAATAATTAATCTCGAGAGCCCCAGTTGTTGTATTGGCCAATCGTATATTCTTAGGTGTAATCTGTAGATCTGTCCAACAGTAAATATGCACAAATTAGAATAAAAAATAGCAGAAAGAAGAAAGAAAAGACATAAATACACCCAGCAAAAAAAAACAACATGGAATGGGTTTGTAGTTGTACACTGATGAAAAAAAAGAAAGATGGGCAGATTCTATTTCTATAATGGATTGGATTGATTGGTGTTTTACACCATACTTAAGGGTATTTCGCTTTTATGACGGCTGTGTATTCCACCAATAATTGACACTAGCACACCCATAAAGTGTTTCCATAATGCTCCTACAGTGCTAAAGACAACAATGCCACTCTTCAAATGAACTTCCCTTTGCCAGGGCGATAAATTCCTTGAAGTAGCGAAGTAATAATTCAGATACTTTGCTTTAAAAAAACAATGTGATATCTTAGAAAATTTCCCCTTATATATACCAATACTTGAATAACCTTTTTAAAGTAGAGAAAGAAAAAACTTGTCTACACCTGGTTCCAACTTATTCTTTTTTTAAACTAATTTACCACTGTTGCCACTCAAAGGTTAAGGCAGAGGGGTGTACACCCATCCCAATGGGTACCCTGAAAAATTGCCTGATTTGGACACCCTGTTTTGAGAAACTTTAACATGCAGGAGATAGGAAAACTGTCCAAATTGGACACTCAGTTATTTGAAAAGTGAAGCAAAATGCCCATTTTGGACACCATAATTTTGATTTCTGGCTAAGCCTCTGTTGCCACTTTGCTCTTAGACCACCAGGGCAACAGGAAACTCAATCCCCTGTTAATCTGATGTCAAAACTTTGACGGCTC
>JAVFBW010164666.1:0-11459 GCA_034783835.1 Mopalia ciliata
TCTCGCCTCTTACGATCGACTGAGAAAGCCGAGGGAGTATTCTGCAGGGCCGTGGCCCACCCGCTCCCTCACGGGGCTTGATGTATATTGAGCGTTATAGTGGTCGTATACATCTTGTGCAAACGACGTACACATACATTGTGTTTGGGCATCAAACTCGGGAGAGTCCATGTAGAAATGGCCCGCGGAAGTAGCTCTGTGGTAGCTATGCGCTTACTACACCGAACCTGCTTCGATGTACCGTTAACCCGATCGAGTCAGCTTGTCGACGGTCAGGTATATGAGCGAGTCTAATGTTGTGGCCCCGACAATCGCAGGGCGGGGGTTGCGTGGAGTTGTGTGGAGTGGACAATCCGTCGTCATATAAGTGAAATACCCTTGGGCACGATGTTAAACCACAACAATCCAACAAATCAATGTAGAAGTGGAATAACGAATTTGCACGGCCCAGTCGATATCAGTCAAGTATATGTCGAAAACGTCCTTTTTATAGGTGTTACAGTCTATTGGTGGTGTTTGGTCCAGGTTGATACTCAGGCAACGGAAGAAACATGGGTGGACCTGATATGCACCGTTGAATCGGTTGACTAAATTAATCCAGGCCTCGGTCGTCGCGCAAGTAGTGCGGAAAGGCCGTGGCGGCGAGTGCATCTATCTAATTGTGCATTGACAATTTTTCGTCCAAAAAAGACATTATTTACATATCGTACTTGTATGCTAAAGACGAGGAATCCCATTTCACTTTTGGAGTGTTAGCGTGAAAATTGCTTCGTAACGCTCAGGAATTACGTCATTATCCAGGTTCGTGACTATCGGTACATAGCCCGATTACAGTAAAACAATATAGTACGTATTGGCTATGTTTTCAACGCTATTTTTAGCTTACCGAATACAAAATCAGCCGATTTAATAAGCACGTGAGTTACCAACCAATCGGTTATCCGAGAGTATTTATAAATAAAACCATACGTAAGCAGGATTATGCACTTTTAATTAACCTTTTAACGGAGGAGTTACTGAAGAGTTACACCACAGCATTGGATTATCATTTTAAAACTGGCGTGGTTGGAGAGAGCTGAATGTTGCCCTGGTGATCTCACAGCCAAAGGGGAACAGGAAGTCAATATGTATGTGGTGTCTGTATTGCGTCCTGTGTTTGTCCTTTATTTGTCCTGTCTTGTTTTATTGCCAGTGGTGTCGAGGGTGGTTTCCTTCACCCATTGGGCAAAGTGAAATACCCTTGAGTACGACGTTAAACCCCAATCAAACAAACAAACAATGAAACCAAGTGATTGATTTGAACACAATGTAACAGCCAGAATTTCTAGTAGAGCAGACGAAAACTGACCTCTTCACAACGTTGCTGAGCGTAAACAACGTCCACACACCATTCACATGTTATCATACTGTATGAAGCTTTAGACGTTAACACTGTACACAATGTTACAAAACTGGACCCCTTTGTAAAAAATTCCATGCTGCACTACATAATCATTCGACCATTCCACCTGGCATATTCAGCCTCGCTCCACATTACTTCATAAAGAACCGAGCTATATTTCCATGTACTAAGATGCTGATCCACCCGCACCCTAGATTTTATAACGCACAGCCCCTACTAATTTTGAATCGGGGTGCCGACCACCCCATTACAGAATAAGTAACTAGCGTAAATCCGCACCCTGCTACTTGATAACGTACAGCCTTTCTTGATGTTATAGCAAATACGACTGGATCTGCTCGCTCTATACTATATACTAACATCTGAACTTGATGTGATGAAAAAAACTATAACATTATTATGCTTGGGCTTTGTGTTTAAAAGGTTGCGGAAGCTAATAGAAACATTTCCATCAAATACCTTGGTTTAGATGTTCCATGCTTTTTGTGACCAGTTTACTTGATATGACTTTAAAACGGGTAAAAGCAGGCTCTTGGTTGTTGTTTACAGTTCTGATTTAACCATACCACATTTCGAAATGCCTTTCCGAAATAAGGCCACAATTGAGCTGATCTGTGCTGTACAAAAAAAACCCTTATTTTCTGCCCAACCACGTTTCCTTTTTTAGGTAAAAAAAAATGATAAAGCAGATATTTTCCAACTGAAAAGCAACTAAAATCAAACGGCTGTTCGGTAAATCTGACCGTTTTCCTGTTGTCTATCAATGGTATAATCCACTTAATCAGCTGTACCAGCCGCGAAATTGCCAAAATCGATTTTTAAAACGAGATCCAGAAGCAGTCGGACGGTTGAGTCGGATGTACGAGTCGGATGTACGAGGCAACCCGAGCACCAATTGCGTTTATACATACTCGTCTCGTACATTCAAACGGCAAACTGAATTATGTCACGCGACAGAAAACCCCGTATTCACCAGTTTTGTCTTAAATAAAAAACATGTATAATTTGCACATTCATATAAATATTTAAACACAGAATTTATTAAATTATCAAACAATATTTTGAATAGTGTCAAAAACACTTACTGGCGGGGTGAAACCCCCGAGGGCTTGTTATATTCCATTTAATAGATAATTATATATATAATATAACACTGGACCCCTTATTAATGTTTACTAGGATCTATTGTAATATAATTCCGGTGAATAATATAAAATAAATAAGTTATAGTTTGTAATGGTAAATTGGCCATGGCCAGTCATCTTTGGGTAAGATAATAAGGATTATAGAAATTAATTAATATCTTTCAAGTATCGCTGATGCGATATTTAATTAGAGATATTCTGTAGTCGTCAGATCTCTAGGAAATGAATTCCATAGTTTACGGCACTTGTTTTAATAAAATAGTAGGATAAATCCAAAGAATATTTGAAATCATAACGGACATATAGACACGTGTGGTATTGGCCAAGCTTTTGCTAATTTGGGGATAACGCGCTAAAAAGGAAAGCTGAAGGCAACAAACTATACATGGGTTATTTGGGCTGGTTGGATTTATTTCTTAACGGGGTTGCCGTGATAAAAAAGCATTTTGCGGGTAACGACTCGCCGAAAAATGAGAATCTGAACGGTAACAAGTATTTTGCTGAATTGTCAGTATAGCATGTGCTATATAAGGATGGTACCTGGATGTATGATATTTTGTGATTTTCCACTGAAGAAGATCATATTGTTTTTTGGGAGTGCTATCGAGTTATCGCTATTTTTGCTGCCATAATGATGAACACGCGATGGTGTGTTATGGTCAAGGGGAGAGGGGGGAGGGGGCAGCTTCAAAGAGTATTCAAGTTAAAGGGGCATAATTTCTTGTATTGAATTACGCCAGCTAATTTCCTAGTCGAACTATGTCCAGTTTACAAAGGGATTTTCAACATTGGGTAATGTTTGAGCTATAGTAATAAGATTACCCAGACGGCCGTGTCTTGTTTGCGATGTTGCCATCAGCTTTCTTAAGGAGATCAGTGTGTATGATAAACTTTGATTTTTGTGAAACATGGTTAAAAATTTAAATGGGAAGTTTTAACTATTAGTGGATTTTATCATCCAAACTGAAACGTTTGTTGTGCTGACACTTGTATGTGTCGGTTTCAGTTTGTGTCCTCCGTGATGCTGATGGCTGTAAGTTAAAGTAAATAAATTGATGGCAAAAGTGTTACTGTATTCTCGCCACAGCGGAGATGAAATACCGCTGAATGTGGCGTGAACGATAATTAATCAATTTATCCATCAATTCCTGTTAAAGTCAGTAAACATAAGGACTCTACCAGTATTTACCACTCAAACAGCTTTCTAGCCCATGTCATCAGGAGTGAATTGGTGACAGGTTTTTCTTTCTATATATACACAGTACAAGTCGGTTATATAATATGTATAACCACCACTCACAGATAGTGGTGAAGCTTGGGCATTAGGGGTGAGTTACATATAAGGGGATCAACAGGTAAGCTGAGCAATTAACATTCAAGAACAATACATGGATAACAATATAAAACAATCACTATGTACATGAAAAATAAGCAAAGTTAGACAGTTGAGTGGATACATTGGGGGAGAGAGAGGGAAATGTACTCTGAGCATACTGGGGCATGAGTGTTGGGAATGGTTATCATTTTATGGGTTTTATCTGAAGAGGGCTAATTCTTTGGATGCTTTGATTCCATGATTTAATATTGGTTGGCCGCGTCGTATAGCCAGGGCCTCTTTAAATAGTAGAGTTGACCAGTGGTTTGCTCTGTCAATTATACATGCGTTACTTAGAGTTATATCCGGCCAGTCTATTGGTGTTTTATCAGTAAGTAAATGTGGTAGACTCAGCATTGATTTCACTACTTGTATATAACAGAATAATTGTTTGTAAATTGATGTCTTGTCTCAGCAACACACCAAGTGTCATCCTAAAAATGGCGTAAAAGTGATGCATTTTGATCGGTAGATTACGGACTAAAGGGGTAAGATTTGGACATTTGTTTGCCTTTCTGAAATGTTCTTTTCATAATCTAGATAATGCTAAAAGTTTTACCCAAAATTTTATTATTTTACATTTAAATTGTAAAATGCGTGCTTCAAAGATTATGTATATCGAAGGGCGGAATAGATTAACGAGATTATCTCATCTCAACTGACTACCTGCTGACTATTACCACCAACCGATTAGCGGAAGTTCTACAGATCAATTGCATGCCGATGAGGATGTGTATTTGAACTGAACAGTACACATACAGAACAAATGTTTGTGGGTGATAGAACACACCTTTATACAAACTACTCACGCCCCCAGTAGAATACTGATAGCCATTAACAAAGATGTGAACGAAATCTGTGATGCCGACCTCAGTCAAATTTCGGAGTAAAAACTATCATAAAAAGACATTGTTTTAAAATTATGTATTAAAAAAATTCATACAATAGATAAAACTGTATGTCTCCGTTTCATTCAATTATAAAAAAAACATGCCGTTTTTTTTAATTTATTGGACTAATCTTAAGACAATCCGGAGTTCAACCATTTACATATGTTTAGACTGTTTTCTCAGCTTTCAGACAATCTTGAAGCTATTATCTAAAAAAAGCGTCACGCTGTCTTATTAATCTAAAACTGTCATGCAGGTTTTTACCCTGATTTTCGCTTTGAAGATATTTGGCAATTTTTATTTTTTTATCGGCAGATTTTTATTTTTTACATATATTTTTAATCCATTGTTTAAAAACTAACTTGAATTTAGAAAAACCCTATGACGGTAATTTTGTTTCAATACTTGTTTACAAAAACATGCAAGTTTGAAAAAAACTCAAACCATCTAAGAAAAATAAGAGTTACAAACAAGGGTCCATTTTAAACAATTATTTGACGTATTCTTTATTAATGCCATTATCAAATAAAATGAATCATAATATGACATTGTATTTAGAATCTTTAAATCCCCCGCTTAATTTCTTTAATATATGATTTTAATATAATAATCCTTTGGAAATACCCGCAAAAGCCTCGAAAATAGAAGAGTTACATTTGTTTACTCCTGACTAGCTTACGTCGTTATAACGAAATAGTATCTCGTTATAACGGCGTATTATTTCCTTATTATGACTTAATTGTGGCCAAATTAAATTTCCCCAAGTCATTTTTACGGCACGATGTCTCTATAATCCAAGGCACGCGGCCGTTGCTCAGTGGTTAGTGTGTGCACCTACTTATTCTACTTAGATGTGCCTGACGCAGGATCGAAACCTTGTGTCGACCGCAGGTTGATTTTTATGAGTTTTCCTCTCGGATTTTCACTGTGCTTAGGCTATAAACTATGAGAAAAATTAGATTAAAACCGAAAGCTGTGCTTACCTCCAAGTCTTACGTAAAGCACGTTTGATTATAAACCAAGACCACTTTGAATGTTGTGATATTCGCTTAAACGGCGTATTTTGTACGATCACTGCTGTTATCAAACTTCATTTTCTTAAATCAATGTTTTTTTCAATTAAAGATTGATCCACATTTCACTTATTCAATTTTTTAACCAGCTGGATTGCCCGTAATTTTGGCTCAAAGCAAGGCGTTCTCGTGACTGTTCGGTAAGATAGTAATCGCGGAGTTTATCGCTAAGTTCCAAGTCTGCGTTAAAAAGCTCACAAATCCGTTGTCCTATAAGTTAAACACACTTACATACGACGATAAATCGCTATCAAACAAACACTGTACTGCATAATAAGGTTAGGTACAGCACCCTTTTTAATACTATTGATATTTTGGAAAATCTTACGCCTTCTGGATTAGTCATAATACTTTCAAATTTCCGAAAAGTTTCTTTTTGTCCACACTGTTTTCAGTCCAGAGGTTTTGGTGGCCCGTGTAATACAGTGCCTATATGCAAAAATTTGTATCCGATTTATTGGGATTTGGGTTTCATTCTAACTCCTCTTTGTTAGAGGATTGACCTACAAAACATGGTTCGGTAAAAATAACCGAAATTTTTACAGTTTCTCTTCCATAAAGACAACTTGTCCCCATAATGTACCTTAGCTAAGTTTTGTGGCCTCAGCTTCTTTTCGTTCAGAATATGTCCACGGTTGTGTGGAGGTGCATCAATTAACCACTCTTGAAAAAAATCGAACCTGGTGTTATGCATATCAGTTTTAACTACCTCCCGCATCGGTTTTTATCCGATGGGCATATTATGCCGTTGGGATTTTGTTGTCGCGAGATCAGTCCGTTTGTCCGTAAAGGATAAAAACAATACCACTTAACACAGTGTGTGTATTTTATTTGCTATTTTTTTTTTTTTTTTTTTTTTAATTCAAATTTTGGAAGTAAATAGGTCTTGCACTAAACTACAGTCTTCTTTGACATCGGAACATTCCAATCGCATTTCTGGTTTCCATGGCAACATAACGATACATAATATTAGTGTACCAGGCGACGTGAACACGTTTAAAACCATACCGATAATGGCAAGGTTTTCGAATTTTGAAAATACATTTGTCTGACACTTAACTACATTCCTATTTACAATAGGGTCATTCCAATAAAATTTTCCGTCTGTCCGTCCGTCCGTTTAGGGGTTGTGAGCAAGATAAAAACAATACTACTTAACACAGTGTTTTCAAATTTCGGCAACACATTTTTCTTACACTGATAAACTACAGCCCTATTTAAAATGGGGTCATTCCAATCAAATCTTCCAGCCGTCCTTAAATAGGACATGGTGAAAATAAAACAACATACGGTTTCAAATTTTGGCAACGCATTGGTCTAAAAATAAACTGCATTCCTGTTTAGAATGGAGCCATTCCGATTCAATACATTCTGGTAATAATAGTTTTACAGGCATCGTGAGCAAAGCAAACACCATACACTTTAACGCAGGGTTTTCAAATTAAAGAAGCACTTTGGCCTTGTACTTAATTTCATTTTTGTTCAAAATAGGGTCATTCCAATTGAATTTCTGGTTGGATAACTGTTATATTGAACTATTTCCATGATTAAAGCGGTTAAATCATTGCAATGGTTCAATATAGCAATTATCCAGCCACAGATTTAACTGGAATGGGAGCTCGTACGCTGCTTCGCTTGCGGCTCAGGATGTACGAGCTAGCAGGACGCTCATAGTCCGAACATCCTTCGAAAAACGTCTATAACGAATTTATAATCCTCGGTATGTAGCGATTTTATTAACTTAGAAACCACAAGAAAATAGATTCTGCGGCGATACGATCTATGTTTGCCGTCCGAGTTACCTCCCTTGACAACACAGCTTTCAGGCACATCGAAAGGACCGATGACACTACAAAAAATGGCCAGCACAAAGACATTTCTGGTAGTTAAGCGACATTAAAATAGAGCGATTGTCAAGCCGATGTGTTTTGAACTAACAAACTGCCAGCCAAATATCGATTAAAAAAATACGTTTGACTAAATTTAAAAAATCCCCCGGGGTGTACGGGTTTTTACCCGCCTGCAAATCGACCAATCAGAAGACAACGAATTTGGTTAACGGACAATAAAATATCTGACAAGAGACCTAAAGAAACTGTTGTTTAAAGCTTCAGTGCAATGGCTACCCTTCAAACTGTAGCACGTCTAAAAGCCACCTAGTTTTCTTCTTAAAGCCATAAGGTCACGGATAGAGATAAAGCATAGTATGACTATATATTGTTTTTCTTTGTTTGCTTGGGGTTAAACGCCGTACCATAGGTTTTTCACTCACATAACAGCTTGTCTCCCAATGGATAAAAGCTTAAATCAAAGTTTAAATTCACATCCCCGGAATTGTTCCCCTTACATAAACCAAAGGACAACAGAACAAAGTGTTTTGGGAGACATTGTTTATGAATAGAAGTCGTACAGGAACAGAACTTGTCATAACTTCAATCTCTCACACGAGACAATCTATATCTTTCACAAACAGAATTTATTGGTATATTATGCCGGTGATTTTATACGCGACCATCTACTTTATCCTGGAGAGCTTGGGGTGGGAGGGCACAGTTCCTCAGAAGCATGACCTGCAAAGAAATACACATACATTAGGTTTAATATAATACTTAGACCCTGCATGTTATCTAGATATATTTATCTCTTCGTTGACCGTGGAAACATATCTTTTCAAGAGACGTGGGTTCCAGGTTGGCTGTCAGAATCATTTTTAATCATATTATTCTTTACTTGGTTAATTCTTTATTGGTGATTTTTCATTGGTTTATTTATTTGAATTTTTGGCATTTTAATAGTTTGGAATTTGATTGTTGAACAGTGGATTATTCTTGTGGACTGAATACATACCCTGTGGAATACGCCTTCCAAATTTGCTGAATTACTGGCTATAGTTCCAAAATCCGCTTGAATTGGATCACTATACACCTGGCCACCGATGGCCAGAGGACATTTAGAGTCAAACGCGAGTCGGCCTGGAAATAACAGAAAATAATGCTAATTAAAAAAAATAATAACCTTAAATAACCAATCAAATCTTGAATAATTGATTTCCAGTTTCCTGCACCTGAATATAAAATTATGTTTGTCATCAATGAATTGAGGAAGTAAAGGGATAGGACCTCTATGCCAAATCTATTGCTTTGTTTAACCAAAAATCTTAAACCATGGGTTGGTTTGCCCAAACAGCTTTTTCGGAGTATTGGTACTTTCCGCCACAAGTCGTCGACGGCCAAAGAAAATTAAACCTTAAATCTAAATGTACAGAAAATACAAGACAGTTCCTAACAATTTGTTACCATTTGTTACCATTTGTTAGCGTTAAAACTTAATAGAATGTATTTCATTATCTTATGCAATTAACTAGAGTCCTCTTGCTAAGGGTATTTTGTTTGAAGACTGACAATTCTGTCTTTACCAAGTACTGCAGGAAAATTCACTTTCTAGCATTATTGAAATGCTTCATATCTTGATTGTGATAGTGTCGATATTTGTAAGCAAAGAATAGTATATATGACTTCGCATCAATTAATCGCCTACAGGTTAAAAAAACCATCGTTTTAGTGCGTCAAATATTATGACTGTTTATGTTCGTAGAATGTTAGTCACAAATAACTCTTGTTCTTTGTCAATCTATAACATAATGTGGCAATGCATTTTGTGAAAAGGATCTTATAGGACCTACAAGACAATAATTAGTGCTACTATTTGAACTGCCCAAAATAATTTACAGCTACTTTTCATGTATTCTACTGAATTTAGTCCTCCAAATGGTTCTTAATAGTCAGCTTTTTTTCATATTTATTAAATATATTATTTTTAAAAATGATTTAAATTGTTTAAAAGTACGAGTAAGTTTGATTACCCTCATGACGAGATCTTAGAAAAATATGGCTCTAATGGAACCCTTTTAGGTTCTTTAGTTGTGCCTGTGGTGGAACCCTTATAGGTTCTTTAGTTATTCCTGTGGTGGAACCCTTTTTGGTTATATATGGTTCCTTCACAGCAACTGTCACATGTTTTAATCCCTATCTTTTTAAGTCAAAGGACCGTTTATGTCATTATAGTTCCATTAAGAACCATCCTGGTTCCATTTTGAACTATCCTCTTTTCTAAAGAACGCTAAAAAAACATTATCTCTAAGAGTGTGTTGAGCTACAAAACGATCTGGCACGTAGCTATGCCTGCATCTGCTCCACTAGCAGACATCCCAATAAATCGCTTCTTTTAAAGGCATACAAGAACTGAGGAATTCTAATATAAAAACACTTTATATATTGATTTCAAATCCTAGATTCATCACATCCATACACCTCTAGTAATTTATTGAATAAAAAAACTATACCTTTGTACTACTGAGTTTCATGTTCTATTGTTGTTAAATAACCTTAGGTGTGGTGTGAAACCAACAACACACCTATTTCTTTTATAAAGGGATAACAGGAACTTAAAAGGCTATATGTATACTCACCGTCCTCGGTTGCTGGAAGCTGACTATTTAGAGCACTGACGTCACAATTATTGTTGTTCACAATCAGACTGACTCCTTCGCCTGCACTGTATTTAAGCTGAACATTTTGAACTCCCTGGTAAAATTGAAGAAACAAAAAGTACAATAAACGCAATTTTCAAATTAAGTAGAACACATTTTGCTGTGTATGGACAAGACACATCCTTAATTATATGACAGGCATTTCCAGTATTATATGACAGGCGCAAACTGGATTATATGACAGGTAAGCACAGTAGAATTATATGACAAATGAAAAATTTAACTGTAATGGAACCCTTTTAAGTTCTCCTGTCACAGTTCTGGTGGAACTCGTTTTGGTTCAGTGTGGAATTCTCACAGCAACTATTCCAAGTATTTCGTTTTTGTCGTAATGGTTCTGTATAGATGGTCCTTTCTTTAAAAAAAATATATATACAGTATATATATATATAAACTTGTCTCTGGGAGTTATCTAGAACATCAGATGATTTTTCAATTTTAATTGATCAACATCCCTATATATATTTATATATATATAGGAATGTAGATCAATTAAAACGCATATACTTATATATAGAGCGAGAGATTCAGGGCTTCTATAAGATTAAAAATTACAAAACTAATCAGTTTAATGTTTATCAATTATAAGACGTAATCTGCCTTGGGTAGACGTGCTGTTTTTAAATCTGTCAATCTAAGAAAATAAAAACATACCGATGTTGATGGCACTGTGCACCGTTCAACTCTTTCCCCGAAGAATTGAAGGGAATATGCTCTGCTACTAGGGTCATACTGCAGGTCAAAGACACCTCCAGTAGCTCCACGATCTCGACAAAAATTGGTGGCAATACATTTGTTTCCGCTGCCATCAGCTTCAAATCGGAAAACGAAGGTGATGTCTACGAAATCAATACCAGCCAAACGCCAGATAAGCTCTGTAAGTCCCCCATTAAAGACTGTTCCACCACGGGCTAATGTGGCATTATTTTGGAAGTCGAACGGGAACAATTGCACAAAGTTGCCAACCTCGTCAGAGCTGATAGCGCTGCTGGTAAAGTTCTGGTCGATTAGACGTTCACACATGC
>JAVFBW010164677.1:0-11459 GCA_034783835.1 Mopalia ciliata
ATGTTCTACTTTCTACGTCCAGTTGCAACTGATCGTGAATAGTTCTAAGCAATCGCAAGTGACATAAGCGCTCTAAAAACTGCGATCAACTAGTTTCAGTGAGTTGAGTCAAGTCTTTGACGTGCGGGGTGTTTTGTGACATAAGCGCACAGTTGTCATCAGTCGCCGTCAGTTCTATCGCATCGCAGTGCGACATAAGCAGGGCTTATGAGGACACTGTTCAAGTCCTGTATCTTCTACTCTGCTCAAAGCTTTACTACTTTCTGAAATAAATAGAGGGATTTTGAATCGATCCCTTAAAGGAATTCCCAGAAATTTCTTCTTGTCTATTTTTACCCGTTTGTCCTGTGTCTAAATCTTTAAACTCATCCATACAAATGGAAAGGAATAAGACATTTAATCTGGAGAACCACTTGGTGTTTGTGCTGTCGCATTCTTGGCAGGATTTGGTGTTTGTATTAAGCTGAATAACATCTGAGTCTTTACTTGAAACAAGTGGTGAAAAGTACTGTTTTTAGTGACTTTTTTATCTGAAATTAGTCAATGGTTATTGTTAAGTTAAATTCATTTCAATGTGACATCAAAGATCCAATGATCACACTAACCTGTGACCCCATAGCTTTGTTATAGATTGGCATAAAACGCCTTTTGACAAATTTAGGTGTCATATTAATCCTACCAATTTTTATGAAATAAAGTGACACACTTATTGAATGGCGTCTCTTGTAGATGAGCCTGCCTGTTAAATGAAACAGTATTAGTATCAAAGCACTGTTATTTGTGTAACTGTAAAGTCTGTACAGCCGAAGCTACACCGACTATTTTGTGGTTAATCCACATAGGGTCTGGAAGAAATGAATTATAAGAATCCCGATCTCTCGCATCTTACAGGACCTATAATTGACAAACCATCATCCAATTGGCGGTTGTGTCTTTATTGAGCAATCCATATTATGACATTATTCAAGCTCTTTCATCCTGCAATATTCAATGACATAAGATTTTAGAAGTATGGGATTGTATGTGAACACGCGGACAGCACCTGGTGGTCAATTAACGACCTAAAGAAGTACGAGAAGCCCGTTTTGTTTATCGCCATGATTACAAACTGGGCATAAACAAAACAGCAGGTGTGAGAACGATGGAGATCCTTACCAGAGTCGCATGAGGTTACCTACCACAACTTCCGTCAGGGGGTTACATCATTGAGCTATCAAACAAACAAACGTTACATGCAGGCAACATTCGCCTATCATTTTATGGGAAACATATTTCATTTCAAATTCAAAAAAAATATAGCAATAGATTTGCGATATTTTGTATATGGAAACGATTCTGAGGAGATGTCGTTTTTCGATTTGAAAATGTTGAGGGATATTTTGATGGCATTCTAAAGAATATTAACACTGTTCAAATGCCACTCGAATTAATGATTAAATTATACCATAATCTACCACTAGCTTGAATTATTAAGCTTAGTTAACTGGTTATGTCTACCAGCATTGAAGTCAGTCTATGGTTATTCACTGACAAAACGGAATGCATCATTAATTATTCAAGAAATGTACGTCCGGTTTAGATGGGCAGAGGTTATTTTGAAGACACGCAGTCTTCAGTTTGTATATATGGGGAAGTCATCTTTCCCACCGGAGTGTCGTTATGTAGATTAACCATTCGTTATTACCACATAAATATCGGAACAATTTGTTTTAATCGACACTAATTAAATTGTGAGTGCTCAACTGACGGGCAGAACCTTGGACGGACCAATTTATCCATAAATTAATGTAAGTGCTACAATAAACTGGGGTCGTTCTGATCGAAATCAGTAAATTTGCAGATAACTTATCTTTGTGCAATTGGACCAGATGGATCGAAATATAGATGAGCCGCACACAATATTTAATTAACTGTCGTTTCTACTGCCGCTCAGTTTAGCGCCAAAAATAGTACAAAACGGACACGTGAACAAAACTGATAACCATATTATGTGCTGTGTCTCTTCAAGAAACATTTCATTTTCAATAAAAAAATTTATATAAATCAAATAAAAAATATAGTGTAGGTCATAACTATTTTAAAACTAATTTAATATATTGCGCGTTGTCGAAGACTGTAAATAGCCACAATATTGTACACGTTTCAGCTAAAGACCGAAAACATTACAAAAAAGTTGTTGATGTCTAGTTTCATACTTATCCTCAGAAAAAAATATACACGGATTTCTTTACCGACAAATCTATTTTTTAGGCATTTATAAAGCAACTACGTTTAGTCATAAATATTTGAGATAATAGACATTAGATTATATCGGGGAGATGTGGGAGAGATTCGGGAAATATAAGAATATTTGTCCTTCACACTATATTTTACCAAATTCATCCCACTGACACAAAAATGATCTCCTGGACTAGATAAAACCCTCAGACAAGTTTACAAATAATGGATAATTAGAAAAGAGGGTGGTTCTATATGGAACTATTATGACAAAAACGGTTCTTTGGTATAATGATCCCGCAGAAATACTTGAAACAGTTGTTTGAGGATTTAAAACAGAACCATAAAAGGTTCCAAAATAAACAAGACTGAAGAACCTTACAGGATTCCATGCAAGAGGAATTTTTTTTTCGCAAATATGAACCATTAGGTTAGTTTGGTATTTGCGCCATACCGAAAGTTATAACACTAATATGACGGCGGTGAAGATAATACAGATTGGAACGCTGAGGACATCTGTCTCACATTCTACTCAGCGCAAGAGCGCGCCAAGAAACAGGGTTATTGAAGGCGGATTGAAACTAAAGGGAAGCACTGGTGACAGAAACATCTGCTCAAATTATTACCACGAAAGCGTCCCCAAAACGAGCGTAATGAAAGACTGCGAAGCTGTTGAGCAACATAAGGGAGAGCATCGTCTAAACTGAAAGCAACGAAAGCTAACATCAACGCTTGTTTGTTTGTTTGATTGGTTTGTTTGATTGGTTTGTTTGATTGGAGTTTAATGTCGTACTCAAGGGTATTTCATTTATATGACGACAGACACAAATACAGAACATCACAAACCAATCTGCTTCCCGTTACCCTTTAGCTCTGAGAACACCAGGGCACCATAAAGCAACCTCTTTTCTCGCCTCTTACGATCGACCGAGGAAGCCGATGGAGTATTCTGCAGGGACATGGTCCACCCGCTGCCCCACGGGGCACAATCAACGCAGTCCCACAACAAATGATGGAAGGTATATAGAAAGTCATGAAAAACGTTAGATACGAGGGGACCAAAGGACTGATGTACTACTTATTGAACCACCACACACGCCTATAATTACTGCTTTAGGTATTCTGCAAGATTGGCATGAGAACCATCCAGAACGTCGTATCAATTTTATCTCTGTTTATTATTTATTTTCTTGGAGTAAAATTACTTTTTCTGTCATTTTGGGTCAAAACGAACTGTTTTAAGATAACACTTTCCCTACTCTAGTGGGTAACAATCGTCATTTGAAGTATCTAGATGGGATTTAGAAGTAAATTAAATGAGAAATCGGGCGCAAGACAATTTCATGGAATCTTTCTCTTGTTTTCAACCAGACAGGAACAATTCGATCGCTCCAATTGGCAATAGTTGGGTTGGTAAGGCATAAAAACTGCCACTAAAGAGCGGTTTTAAATGAACTCTATTCAAAGCCCTGTCGTTATTTCATGGCCAAAGGCACACTATCACATGTACGACAATTTAAGTGTTAGTAAAAAGTCTCGAACGTCAAAATTGGCTAGATATTCTGTGCTAATTGAAAACTCTAACTGGGGAATCTAGCTAGGCGTGTTTTGGCAATAGACGTTATGATTTCCTAAAACCTGTGGTGTCTTGGTGATTAGCTTGGCACAAATATGTAACCAATCACCAATTTAAACAATGGGTTACTTTCGGCAAAGAAAATCACATTTTCCGATTTTTTATTTTCTCTGTAGAAGCAGTTACGCCTTATCCGTGTGTCTTTATCACAAAAGTCGGTAGTGAAGACAACATCGAATTGTTAAATTGGATACGTGCTCTGCCAATAAAAGCAGTGTAATACAGAGAACTCGAAAGAGTCAAGTACTCGAGACAGCCTAATTAGATAGAAAGTTTATGTCCGGATTCTATGGACACCTTTCATTTTAGATTCCTAGTGCCAATTCTGTCATTGCATTGTATGGAGGACTCACTAAACCATTTCGTTTTTGTCTCTGTTACAATCATTATTTATTTAATAATTATCCGCCAAAATCAGTTGGGAATCATTCTTTGACAGTGTCTGACATGATGGGGCATTTTGAGAACTTGTAAATATTCGTAATAAACAATATATATTGTTATTTATATATGGCACGAAGAGACCGCCATACAATACGATGATCAAATAACCAGGAACTACATGTACCAAAGCTGATCTCAAGCTGTTGATAAGGGTGTTTTTCACTTGCCACCCAAAATCTGTCTTCTAAGATAATATTTAATGAGGTGTTCGCCATTTCGCTATTAACCCTGTAAGAACATGTAGTAAGTCAGTCGTAGATAAACTGTGAGAAACAGTTTTTTAAAAATGTCAGTAAAGAAAATTATATTTCGTAATTAACAATCTTTCTGCAAAAGCAGCCTTCGAATTTTAAAAATGTATCTTGGTCCCAAGATTGTCTGGTACAACATATATCCAATCACACTCTGCTTTTCTCTTTAACGGTTCATTGAGTTTGTTTCCTGGGGAGAGCTCAGATTAACATAGGTCATTCAAAGAAAATCTTAATTAGATGCCAGGAAATACATATTTTACTTAGCAATAGCTGAGTCAGGACATTTGTTATGAAGTCATAAAACATATTTCTGTTAAGAAATCGGACATATTGGTTTTCGACTAAAGTAAATATGACAGCGATAGATTTGAGTGATTGCGCCTATTGGGCCCGCGTTTGAAAGCAAGTTCCGACAACAAGACTAATGATCAACTTGGGTCATGACCTCATATTCATTTAGCCACCCAAGTCAAGATTCCAGTCTGATGAGGTTTATTTTCAGGAAGCTCTTTTCACCAGTCTCCATTTATCATCCGATCAGTTTTAAACTCTGAGTGACGAGAACTTAGATAAGTGATACAGCAGATGATTAGAAGTGGGGGAAATAGATACATATACGGATATTCACTGTTAGGTATTATGTCAATAGAGAGCAATGAGTCTCTAGTTGTAACAAATACAGTTTCTAGCTATCATCTACTAATAACCTTGAACACTGTTTTGATTGAGATTTAACGCGGTACTAAATACTGTTATTTCACACGCCTGACGACGTGTCAGCTCAATGGGTGAAGGAAACCAACCTCGACTCCACCAGCAACAGACAAAGACAAGACAGAAAAATCCAGGATAATCACAGGACGTACTACAAAGACATCATTCTCAGATCGGCTTAATAATGCCCGTCAACCCTGAAAGTACCAGGGCAGCAGGAAGCTCCCTCTCAACCACTCACCATTATGAATCTCTACTAGTCAGGTGATATCACACTTGGAACTGTTTGAAAGCGTCCAGACAATCTCCCCTCACACTAAACTTCATGCGCCATGGTTGAACATCGGCAACATGCTTTGAATGGCTGTGATACTAAATACATTGAATTCTTTGACCATGGCATGATGGTCTTCGTATAAACTCTCGGCAAAATTATTCAGCATTGATGAATTTTAACAAAAAATCCACGGATACATTTGAATAAAAAAATATAAGTTTTGACAGCTTTCTGCTATTTCTAGCGTTACGTTTAATGTGTTAAAAAGTGACGTACATATTAGGCGCGGCAGAGGTCCATAGTCATGAAGTCATGGGTCATCGTTCTGAAATATAATGGGTTACCATTTTGATGATGTTATTGATTTGTTCATGACATTATATATTACCTTACCATTAAGTCGACCTCATTAACAAATTATACTCACATCTCGGACTACCCAGAATTATTAAGTATTATATTAGGACATCGAGACTAGCTTATTCAGTTATTCTATTATCTGATTGGATTCCATGTGTCACGTGACAAGCTATACAGAAGCCATATTCCTCTCGCAATAGAATTAAATATTTATTTCACTGAATGTCTATTAGAATGTAGTCTGTATAAGGTATTCAACAACACAACGGATGTGCACCATTAATTATTCAAGAAATATATTGCCGACATCGATGTACGGAGGTGAATTTCATTGTACATCGTCTCAAGTAATAGTTGCTGGCATGCAAGACCGATACCAGCTTGAGTGTCTGGAGAAGCAATCTCCTCCTTTATTTATCTCGTTGTCCCATCATTTTGACATAAACACCAGACAATCGAATCATCTTATTTACACTCAGTTGATCGATTATTTGACTTACGTTGTGGCGAAATCTTTCAAATTATTTATATATGTATTTACAGTTGGGATGGAGTTGATGTCTTTTATTAAATCTTGCACTATTTTCTGTTTCTGCATGTAGTCGACATAATAACGTTTCAAACAATATTTTTTTCTTTTTCAGTAAGGCTTTATTTCCTGTGTAAGTAAGTAATGGTTCCAGTTTTCAGTACTGCTATCGTTAAGGCTTGGTTGAGAGTCAATCATGCGGATCGATCTCTTTCTTTTCTGATCGGATATTGTCCTCTGAGCTCGTGCTCCAATTATTCTCATTGTTGTTTTCGGGGTAATCTTGCGATATAAGAGATTCAGGCTGCAGGTCAATCGCTTTGTGCTTGTTGCGGAAAAGATAAAAGAAAGTGTAAACGGGAGGTAGCTAGTTATAGAAAGTGTTTCTACAAAGACTTGTGGTAAATTAAGATACCCCCTCCCCACTCGGTGTAATCAGGCGGGACAGTCTGACGAGGCTGTATCTCTATTCTAAAGAGAGGCGTTAAAGTGACCTGGGATCGTTGTAAGCCTTGTCCGCGTATTAAAGAGGACTTCAAGCGGAATAAGTCAATTCAGTTCGTAATGACCTATGGTTTGTCGCTTCTCTTCACAAGTATAGACAGTAATCATTAATATGTAGTAACAGACCTAAACGTACACTGCCACAGGTAGTCGAGTTAGCCTGATGTTTGTAACGAATAGTAACAATTGATATCAAATACATTTTACTGATCATCATTACCATCATTAGACACAGCGTAAAGCCTTTATCCGAGATCATTAAATGTTATCGATAAACGTGGTGGGGTTAAATTTACTGTGTGAATTAATAAGTATTCGGTTTGTAGATATAATTCTATTATTGACTGAGTACCATGTTCTATATATTATATAAAGAACAAATTCTTACAAACCGACATCGTCTTCAGTCTCATTTTGCTTAAAACCAACGCAAGTAAGGTTTTGTCCTGAAACAATAAGCACATTAGACAGGACGTTTTCGTTAAATACGGTGGAGTCGTTGTATAACTTTTTTATTTACTGAACACGTGACCGATTTAACGGGAAAAAATCTTACTTACGAAACGAAACTTCACGAATGTACAATTCGAACAAAATTCTAGAAAACTGTTTCACTGTGCTTAACGAAAACGTCCAGTCAAATGGGCCTAATATTATCCCCATGTCTACCTGTGTCCGTATTACCTTGAGGCGGAAATGTACGAGTCTTACTAAGGTTTGTTATCTTTAATATGCTCAAAATAGCCGCTGTAACGTTTACATTTGAGATTTTCACGAGAAAACTTTTAACCTTTAACAAAGTCCTTGTTGAAGTGAATAAATCTAAAAAGAACTACTCATGTTTGGTGTTGCTTGCCTTAAATTTTAAAATAGCTCTTTAAAATAATCCATCGTGTGTATAACATGCAGCTATCACCTTCCACAATCTGAATTCAATTTCCAATATACTTGAAAGTTCACAAGCGATTTTTTAAAACAATTACATGCCAATAGAAATAATAACAAATTCTCAGAAAACCCTTTTGTAAGTCATATTTAAGTATAAACTGTATAGAATGACAATGATAAATATCGCGTATCAATTTCTCATGACACATATCTGAATTGATCAATGTTGGCCTACATCGAAATCGCTTACGAACCAGTTTGTTTTCTTATGGTTATTACTTTTGTACTGGAGATTTAAACGTATAATTGTAAGGTGAACATATTCCATCCATATAAACACCCACTTCGTCATGTTCAGGTTAGACAATCCTGTTAATCCATTCCGCCTGACGATATGCACAATCTTTGAGGCAGAGCATTTTACAGTTAAAATACAAAAAAAAAAAAAAATTCTAAAATACTTTATTTTTTTATCAAACTTTTTGCATTATGGAGATTTTTAAAAGAAGTTTTCAGAAATGTAAAGGAAAAAAATCAAAATTTGACGCCTGACTTGAGGTAGAGTCCTTAATCATAACGGATGTAATATCATCTGATAAAAATCAATAAAGTAGTAGGCAGTAAGTAACATTGGGTGACGAACATAAAATAATATATTATTTATTTAAATCCTACAAATATTATTGTCCTTTAGACAATCTCTACAATGGACATTTGATAGTATTAAAGTAACCTCTACATCGATCGATGTAGCAAATAAAAACTAGCTGGAAAATTTGAACTCACAAAATACATACTACGTTACACGAAAGTTACTCTCATTCATATAACTGTCAAGGCTATCTCATTGGGAACTGTAATTAACAGGTAACTTGTCCACATTTTTTCAATAGTATTTGTAAGGCGGGCTGATAAATGTACACGCTAACAGCACCATACTGTGCCAAGTACTTAACTCTGCCAGAAAATTAATATTCCTTAACTGCTAAGTAAACAGCATAAGTGCTGTCGGAACATTCTGTCCTAAGCAAGAGAACACTGGAGTAGTTGAAAAACGCTGGTGAACTTAACATCAGTTCCTCTGAATGTTTCTAGACCGGCTTCAAAATGAAAGTACTACCGATATATTATGTTGTAAACTGCAACATTAAAATATCGAACTTTTTCCACCCAAAACAATGTCGTTGTTAAAAGATAATCTGTACCCTTGTAATTCAGTTTTTGGAAGAAAATATACCCTATCTCCACTGACTAAGGGCAGCTTATTTGAAGAGTAGCAACTAGCAATGCTGTCTCTACTTAGCCCCGGAGGATGATTAACTATCCAACATTATCAAAAAACCTCATATTTTATAGTAGTGTCAGTGTCAATTATTACTTGAATACACCGCCGTCATATAAGTGAAATACCTTCAAGCACGACGTAAAACACCTTTCAAAGTTCGAAACATTGGATCTGTTTTGTTTTTTTTTAAATTTAACTGTTCTAAACTGTTACCTATTTGGGAGACATTGTTTTATGACTTCGATAATTCTATTGATTTGTTCGTGACATTATATATAACATTACCACGACCTCATTAACAAGTTATACTCATTTCTCCGACTACCCTGCATTATTAAGTATTATGTCAGGACATCGAGACTAGATTATTTATAAACTCCACTTAATTTCTGATTGGATTACCTGCATCACATGGTGAGCTATACTTAAACCATATTGCCCTCGGAAGAGACTTAATATTTAAGTAACTGATTCTGTCTATAAGAATGTAGTCAGTCTAAGGCATTCACCAAAACAACGGATGCATGCCATTAATTATTAAAGAAATATAGTTTCTGTATGGATGGACGGAGGTAATTTTAATTCCTACCGTCTTAAGTAATGCTTATTTTCGTATGAGACAGAAAACGGTTTGCATGTCTGGGGGAGTCATCTCTCCCGTCATTTATGTCGTTATCAAATCGTTTAGACGTAAAAAAAATGGACCATTTTTTGTTGTTTGACAATTTTACTGGTAGACTGACAGGCAGAATGATAAAATATAGCAGTATTTCAGCTCCATTATGGAAAAAACATTAATATTTTTTTTATCCTTTTATTTTTCCCCGTGCTGCAAGTGGTATTGTATAACATTATAATGTTGTACAACGAAATATTTTTTATTTGTGTCTATATCAATTGCCTTTGTAGAACTCTATCGCTTCTACTGATCTATAATAAGAGGCTTTATAAAAGTCCGTTCTTTATAGCCTCGGATAAATGAAGGTACGAAGGACGAAACCAGATAACAGTTTACTTTAAAACATACAATTAAAATCTTCGTACAACCGTTTCTTGTCTAAACGTTCATATAGACTGATTAATACCCGACAAAATATTTTGAAGAAATCCAGTTTAACGGTTGAGGATTTAGATACGACATTATCGATTGGTGTCTGAAACGAGCAAAATATCTTGACTTATTATTGATTTCCTTGGCAGACACCCCGTTCTGGTCCTCCTGGACACAAGCATCGACTTTTGTCAGCGCGTTATAACAATATGTAAATAGCGGCCGCTCGTTGCTCGGTGAAGGTACTATCATCATTGCATGATTGAGAAAATCAACCCCGCCAATTAAACTTACTCTGTTCTGATTGGACAATTTCCACAGAGCACGTGCTTCAATTCTTCTCATTGTCGTGTTCAGTGTTATCTCACGATTTCAGAGCTAAATGTCCCTCGCTTTCAGGTAGTTGCGAGGAAGATAAATGGAAGTTATTTAGTAAAGTAACCCAGATGTAGAACATGTTTCAAGAAGACTTTGAACTAAAAGACTCGTCCATGCATTAGAAACATGTTATCACAATTAATAAAACAATGACATTAAACCATAAATATCTCACAATGGACGTAATTACAGCTGATAAAGTTATTAAATAGTAGTCATGAGGTAACATTGGATAGCGCTGCAGGAGGAGTGTGGAAAACACATATATATTTGTCCTTGGAATAATCTCTCAATACGCCTTAAATAATATTATAGAAATATAAATAGATGTTTTCTGATCGCAGTTTTGTTGCAAGTGTATTAAAAAGGGAACACCTGTTAAGATTTAGGTTTGTTGCGGCCAATTGTGGCATCAAATTAAAGTAATTGTGTTAAATTATAACAAACAAGTACGTTCAATGAATATATATATTGAGGTCTTCACCCTAGGGGCGCTGGCTATATGTATTGGGACTGCACAAAGACTTTTTTCTCATACACCTCCGTCATCACGTCTCATACCAATCGATTGAGTTATATTTTTCCCTTTTTTTAATCGAGATCTATTGATTTATTAAATGTAAAAAACATAAAATTTTAAACTGTTTAAAACACGTTTTTAAACTATGTTGTAAGATGAAAAAAGGATTGTATTATATAATGTGTGAGCATTTAAAACAAAACTGAGTAACTTAAAGCCCCGTCTACACGATCATACATTTGTTCAAAACATCGTCATACATTTGTGTGACCATGTTCAAGCTTTGTTGTGGATTTTTGTCTACACTGTCCAACATGATCAAACGTGATCCAACATTTGTATGACGATGTATGACCATGTATGACCAATTTAGGGAAAATATTATTTTTGAAAGGAAAATAA
>JAVFBW010164688.1:0-11458 GCA_034783835.1 Mopalia ciliata
CTACTTAAATATCACATTTTGCAATGCTTAATCGGCTAACATTCTAAATAACCCCTGTCCAGTAAAGAAGAGCTTAACGTCTCAGCTATAGTGATTCTACACTCGTTTTAAGCATTAAATTTACACATGTATGTGTATGTAGACATGTAGTACAATGTAGACAAGCCAATTTTTCTGTCAAAATATAGTAGGCCTATAAGGTATGGATAGGAACAAATCCAAACAGTAATATTTGTTTCTTCTCTTATTGTTTATTTTTTTAATAGTGTATTTTTTTACTATCAAACACTTGCAAGCCAGATGACCGTGATGTAAGCTTTATACCTGTCAGGCCATTGCCATTCAGCCTTGAACACGTGCGTGTTGTTGCTGTTGTCAGCAGAGACAGTGACGGACCATGTATGTGAGGGGTTTATCTTGATTCTTTTCAACTTAATTATCTTCGATTTCATTTACAATCCGACTTTTCTTTTCGTGAGTGTAAAACGAAACTCAAGGATACCCACCATGTTAGTAATACATGTACCTGGTAACAACTTATTACCTTATTCCCTTACTCCATACTTGGAAATGTGGCAATGTTTAAACATAAGAAATGAATTTGAATGGAAGAAGTTTGTATCTTATAGGTTTATGGTAATGTATATGATGGTCTAACCATATGTCATGTTGCAGCTATTGCGCTCGCCTTCCAATCAAATAGCTTGAGCTTTACACTGTTTGTCTGTGAATCAGTTTGACAAGCAGACGATGTGATTACAAACACAACAGATTGCCTAGTTGAATTAATCATGAATTCTGTTGAAAATAAAACCATTTAGTTGAACTGAAAATAAGTAAATGATGAAAGTGGATTAAAACGGTTTCTATTACATAAATTTTCTGAGGTACCGAAAGAGTAGTTGGACTTTGCCATATTTTGCCGGTCTTGTCCGGCATTTAGAAACACATTGCTGTAATCTTTTTCGGCATAACCTGAAGATCGCTTCTCTAAAATAACGCTTAGTGAGATAACCACATGTAGCATTTGCATTTTCTGCTGATTTTGTAAATACATATGATACACGTTAAATGTGCTTTTGTAAAAAATAAAGCAATTGCTTTAAAATACAGTCTTCATTGATAGTCAGATGACCAATTTTGTAAAAATCAACAGACTGTCAGTCAAATGCAAATTTAGATTAAGACAGCAAACAATTTGGAAAACCTATAAATCGTTCCTCCGAAATTAAGTTTGCATAAAATGGGGAGGCCTTATTCTTACCTTTCTCCGCAACAGCACAGGTCTGATACATGTTGAATTGTTCTATAGTATGTATCTTCATGTAGATGTCAATGTAACATTTATAGCATTCATCTAAATTTAAAGTATCAGCCTCTTAAAGATTTAGATTTACTTCATCTTATTTGTAGTTGTGTGTTCACTGTTATGTTTGTTTGTGAAACTAATGAACCTGTACTGTATAGAGTTAAGAATACTGTTGAGTTACATGTAGCAGATTTTAGAATGTTGTCTTGTTCAATGGTCTACTCAGTCTCTATTAGTATAGGTAACGGTTTCCTTATGCAGAAGCTATAACTTGTCAGATGTCTGCTAAATATGATAACGAGAAACGCACATTCCAGTTGTTACCTAATCGTATAATGATGATATAAGTCAGATGCCTGTATCCTCAGTTATTGACCAGTGTTAAAAAAACCTTTCCCACTGGGTATTAGTGTTATAACCATATTACTGAGAGTAAAGACATTTACACAATTTTGAGTAAATTAGCAAACTAAAAGTAATTTATTTTACTTAAGCTTACCTGTGCTGTTATTTTTCTGGCATAACCTCAAAATCGGTCCTCTAAAAATTTACTGTAAAGTTACCTACATGTAACATTTGCTGCTTCACTGATTAATTAAACACTTACATGTGGGTAGTGGCCGTGGCTTAGTGGTAGCGAATGCCCCTCCGCCTGTCGTCCATCAGGTATATATGAGAGAGGCACTCACGGGGATGGTTTTTAAGAGGTTTCCTCCTGGTTTTCCACTGTAATAAGTCTGTACACTGGGCAATCCGTCGTCATATAAGTGAAATGCCCTTGAGTACAACTTCAAACACCAATCAAACAAACAAGCAAATAAGATTTTATGAAAAATAAAGCAAAACTGCTTTTTATACTACAAACTTCATTGATTACTGGATTGACAAAATTTGTCAAAATCAGTAACAAATTTAGACAAACAATGTTTAGTTGTTTAGTTACTGTACATGTAGTTAAGTTTATTCACCTTAATCATGTAAGCTTATACAGAAATGTTACTCCCTGTCTGTCCGTCTGTCTGTCACAAATGTTTATGAACATGCTACATGTACCTTGAACACAAATTCACCGAATGTGATTCAATTAAAACTTGGTATGTACCTTCTTCCTGTTAAGATGTCGGATGATATTGCATTTCAACAAATTCTGTTAAATGGAATGTCCGGTAATCAGTTATTATATAATTTGAACATATTCATGCCTGTAGGTGTTGTGAACACAATAAAAAAGGCATTAATTCACGGATTAACTTCAAACTTGGTACATGTATGTAGCTTTCTCCTGTTAAAACGACAAATTGGATTGCATTTCACCAAATTCCGTAAAACAAAATGGCTGTTATTACTTTGTAACATAATTTTAGCATATTCATGCTAGTATGTAGTTGAACGTAAATGTCATGGCAACACTGGTCATCATGGTAAATACGTTTTGCATAAGCTAAGATCGCCGTGTGAAACTATTGCCAGGCTTCAATAATGCAAAATATGCAATGGTCACCAAACTGGTCTGCAATTGTATGATGTTCCATGGAGGTTGTATTCCAAGTTGAGTTCTTATGTTAGGGATGCATACAGTCTTGATGCAGAAATTGCTGGCAAACCCGCCATATTGTAAAATTATGCGATGACTGCCATATTGTTAAGAGGAATATTGCAAAGTGAAATCCGATCCATTATCTGAACAGGTGGAAGCAGATTAAAAGTTTGAAGATAACCTTTGAATTTGTTTTATGTCCATTGATGGAAGGAAGGACAGATGACGGACAGTAGTGATAAATCGTAACATGTACATAATGAAGTTATATGTTTTGAGTACCTTTTAGATAAAAATTACATTTTTGATTACCCAAATTTAATATGATTACGCTTTGGGGGCCCTTGAACGTACATGTAACAGGTTTAGATCTACATTGTAGTCTGTTTTAGAGTCCCTAAAAAAGGACCCTTTGTAAAATCAAATTAGTATTTTTTTGCAAATATCAATTTCTTTTCTTTTATCAAATGAATTCTCCATTTGTATGTACAATGTACCCAAAACTGAATTCCATTGCTGAATCGTAGAGGAAAATACTGAATTTGTTGCCAGACAAGATGTTGAATTGGAATTATAATCATGGGCAGGGGACCATCTAATGATCTTAAAGTCCTGGTAATTTAATTCTGAAAAAATGGCAACATCTATAGCCACATATGTATTGACAGTTAACTTCAATTCGGGTTCTAAAATAGGTATCAAAAATTGTTTTAAAAACATTTATAACATAAGCCTGGGAGTTAAATCTTTGCTTGAAGAAACATTTTCCCCGACATATTTCAACCCCATGCTTAGGACAATTTCCTTTTAGACCTAAATCTTAATCTTTGTAAACCAAACACTTCAAGTTCTTGCTATTAAAAAAATTGGTTTCCTGGTGCAGAATGCTTTGCTCTTCAAACAAAACTATACAAATTGCTAACAAAATGTATGCACATGAAATGTTTAAAAAAAAATTTTTGTTTTCTGTCTGTGCCCTGCTAATTTCTACTTGTCCTCTTGTTGCGTGTGTTTGTAGGTACCATAGGTCCAGAGTCACTTAGATGTGAATTAAGGATCATATTTATTTTTTACCAATATGAATATATCAACATTAGAAAGGTTACTTTGGTGACTCATGTGAGTATAAATATTCCCATGAGCTAAGAATAGGTCACTGGTCTTTTTGATCAATTAACACAGAATTAAAAAAATACATTGATTCTTTATTTAAAATTACCTGTCATCTGGGACAGGTAGATTTTATTTTCACCTGTCGCTTGTGGAAATCCACTTGGCAATGACAGGTAGACAGGCAACATTTCAACCACTGACATGATGCTGTCTCTCTTTGAGTCTGACAACTACAGAACAAGGCAAAAAGCTTTGGTCAGATTTATAAAATGGGAAGTAACTCAAAATATTGGTGAAGGGGACCTTGAGTTACTTCCCTTATATCAAACTATATTTTGAATAAATGAGAGAAAAGTTTGCTTGCCTATGTATAAATACATATTATAAAAAACGAATTAAATACGTTTTAAAACAAGTCTTTTTTCTATACGAAAAGAAGTTATCTTCATGTAGGAGAAATAAGCGGAGATCAATTTAATATAGTTTAATTTGATTTTTCTTTACATCGAAAAAAAAAAACTTACATTGAAACAACAACAACACACTTTATTGCTGAATAAGAGATTGAATTCCCATAAATTTGGAATTATCATAGCGTATGTGCGAAATATTGAATTTGTATCTTTTAATGTACATTGCATCATATACATAGATGTAGCATATTCTGATTCACTGTATCAGGCCAGTGTTGTTGGGGAGAATGGACAGGATGTGGTCTCCTCCACGGATATGCAAACTTACTTTAGGAGGACGGATTTATAGGTTTCCCAAATTGTTTACAGACTTCATTTAAATTTGCATTTTGCTATTGTTTTTGGCAAATGTTGTCTTCCGATAATCAATGAAGATTGTATTTTAAAGCAATTTCGCTTTAATTTTTCACAAGGGCACATCTATGCATTAAGCAGGTACATGTATGCCTTCATACAAATGAAATAATCTTAAGTACACTGTTAAACCCTATTAAAAAAACCAAACAAATTAATCCCTGGATATGTAGACGGCTACATACAGGATTGTTGGGTGAAAACCCATGTTTCTTGATTGTATAACCTCCAAAAATTAATGATATGCACCACCTGTTTGTTTGGTTTTGAAGAAAACTTCCAATCCTCAAATTTGGACTTAAGATGCATTGTTATGATATTCTGAATTTGACAGATTCACACTCTAATAAAGAGAGTTATTATTGCCTTTTAGTGTGTTTTTGTCATTCACTGTAGTTATCAGATACGTGCATGGGTGGAAATGTATAAAATATTATGTCAGACATTTTCCTAATTTTGTCCTGAAGGCCATTTAACACAAGGTTAAATTCTGGGGATCTTTACAGGACAATCTTAATTTTTACCGTGACGTGTATCTGAATATGACCAGGTAGAATTTCACATCTTGAACTAAATAATACATGTACACCTTTGTTCCCTATCAAAATACAGTACATTGAATTTCAACATACAGACTTAAATGTATCTCCCTATTCCTTGTTTTTATATGAATGCAATAGCTATAAAGATAATTGATGTTATCATCAAATGTAGGATTATTTGCTGCCAAACAGAACTATTGCAGTACTTTTGCCTTTTGGGTTGTTGTTAAAGGACTTACATTATATTTTATTTAAAAACAAAAAAACAGATTTACAATAAAAAGATATATCAGAATATGAATTCTCTCTCCATCTGGTTCACGAGCAGAGAGACTAGCATTCAAACACAATCAGGTGTGAGAAATAAGTAAAAACGTTTCAATTTCCTATTCATGCAGCCATCTGGCTAAAGGCAGTTTGTTTGAAGAAGGGCAATGCTGTCTTAGCACTGTAGGAAAATTAACTTTTCAACATTAATGAAATGCTTTACATCGTGATTGTGCTATTATCAATTATGGTTGGAAGACACTGCCCTCGTATGAGTGAAATAACCTTCAGCATGGCAGAAAACACCAATCAATCAATTCACCTATTAATGCCAGTGATTGTGATTTTATTTTGATGTTTATTGTTTACTTAATTGCAGATGGTGCCCATGCTCGTCAGGATTCCATGGATATTAATTGTACGTTAGATCATGTGGCATGCAACTGTGAAATACTCAAACCCTTAGAACGAAGACGGAGGAGGGAACATCAGCGTTGTCTCGCTCATTCACTTGTTGGAACACCAAACTACATCGCTCCAGAAGTACTATTAAGAGAAGGTATTTTATCAGATAACATCACAACAGAGCTATATATATACTATTGCTCACCTTCCAGGGTTTTTTATAGAAAAAAACATTTCATCAAACTCAATTTGATATTGCCTTAAATCCCATAATTTTTAGCGCGCCTTTTCATCGTCAATTAAATAAAACCAACATGTTGGTGAATATGACACTGAATGAAGTGAGGAAATCTGCAGGTCATCTACTGTAAATTTACTAAATTCTGAATTTTATAGCTCGCCAGTGATCAAAACTCTAAGATTTTTTCTAACAAAACTGAATATCAAATTTAAGAAAAACTAAATTTGCTCTTATTTTTCATCGGGCTATTCCTGATGAAAAAGTGTCTATAAAAACCCCTGCTTTCCCAATATTTCTTACAACAAAAACTGTGGTTGGAGGGAGCCTCCTGTTGCCCTAGTGCTATCTGAGCTATAAAGGAACAGGAAGCTGATTTGCTTGTGAAGTATTTGTATTGTCCTGTGAGTGTCCTTTATTTGTCCCATGGGGCTTTTGTTTGTTGCCAGTGGTGTCAGGGTTGGTTTCCTTCACCCTTTTGGACAGGCACACTGCCATGTGAGTTAAATTACCTTAGGTACAGCTTAAAAACACCAATCAAACAAACAAATAAGGTACGATAAAATTCAAATTAGAGATGCAAGCCTTAAAAAGCCTAAACTGTCTGCTTTATCATGTGTGATTGTAGCCAATAAATGGCTAAATAATAAGTTATCTGTCAAAAAGTTAATTATTTAAATTTTTTACAAAAATATGGATATAGTTTATATATGCAAATTTGCAAACAGGCTCTTGAGTTCTTGTCTTTACCCCCTCTGAAACTTAGAATGGACTTTTCCAAATGGAATGTTTTCGGAGATGCTACTATTTCTTTTGCTAATGTGTGTTTTTAATGCAAATATGACTACTTGGTGTCAAAATCAATGCAGGATTTATCTCCCTTACTTTAACGACTTTCTTCAAAAGTGTATTTCTCTGCTTCAGGTTACACATCCTGCTGTGATTGGTGGAGTGTTGGTGTTATACTATATGAAATGTTGGTTGGTCAGCCACCATTCTATGCCCCGAGTCCAGCCGAAACACAAAATAAGGTAGACATTGTTTATTTACCTATGTGTCTTGGAAAATACTCCAACAAACTTCCCGTAGTTGCAGGAGCTTCGTTCCAAGCTTATTCGCATATAACCAAACGCTGCTGTCAAAGGATTGATTGGTTGTGTGGGTTTCCTCTCAGTTTTCCACCGGAATTAGACAAGGAGCATTGTGGACAATCCTTCATGGTACATGTATAAGTGAAGTACACTTGAGTACAATGTTATACTCAATCAGACAAACAATTTAATATTTTCCATTGAATTTCCTGGAAATCAAATAATTTCTTTAATCAACTGTTGCTTTTCTGGATAGAGGACTTTCTACTGCAAAGTCGATATTGATATCAGGTTGACCTTTTTGTGACCATGGCCCGATTCTCATGTTTTTTTTCTGAAGATTCATACGAACTCACCCACAGAATAATCTTCATGTTTAAGCATGCTTAACTTCTGATATTTCTGACACAAATATATACATTTGTGGAGATGTCAGCGAAACATTGTTGTGTAATATGCAAAGTTTTAAGGAACAATAGCAAGAAAGTTGACTGCCAGGATGTGACATTAAATTTGGACTTTACCTGCATCCCACACAAAAAAAAATGTGGTACTTGATATTTTTTTGTGTATAATAGTGTTTTGTTTTGTATCTCAGGTAATACACTGGGATGAGACATTGAGGATTCCTGCGGAAGCTAATCTCTCTAAACCAGCTATAGATCTGACACTGCAGTTGTGTTGTGGGCCAAGTAAACGTCTTGGTGTGAATGGAGCAGCAGAGATCAAACGACACCAGTTCTTTGAAGAGATCAATTATGAGGGTTTGAGGAAGCGACAGGCACCATATATTCCAAAGATCCGATACCCTACGGACACATCAAACTTTGATCCTGTAGATCCAGATAAGATCAGAGGGAGCCACTCAGACAGTGAAGAAAATAAGAAAGTGGATCCCTGGGAAAATGGACTGCATCCTGAACATGCTTTCTACGAGTTCACTTTTCGCCGCTTCTTTGATGATGGTGGACATCCATATCCCCAAGTTAAAGACCCTGAAACAAACTCACCTGTTTATGTTTAGCACCTCTGCTTTTAAGTGAGGATTTAAACACAACTAATGCATACAATAGTGCCTGTGGAAACTTCCTAATTGTGAGCCAGTTGAAGAAAACATTTGTGACTCTGAGCTTACTTGTGATACCTGAATGTAGTACCTGACCGTTATAGGCCTGCGTTGAAAACTTTCCAACTTGATAATTTCTAGCAATGTATATTTTTTATAGATATAAAAAAGCCTTGATCTTTTTTCCTGATCAAGGACTCTATTCTTGCTGTGATATTTTGATCATTAAGTGAGTAACCGAAAATGTATCCAGGAGCAGCTGGGATATTCCCTTTCCCCGGGTTATCTCCCCTTTTCCGAGTAATCTCCCCTTTCCCGAGTTATCTCCCCTTTGGTGTTTAGTTAATTCCCTGCTATGCACTTATCTTTCGATTCATTAAATACATTTTGTCCTTTCCACGAAGTGCCTCACAGACTTGACAAAGTAAAAAATGGATTTAAAATGTCAGAAAATTGAATAAAAGTGTTGACCCTTGTTCTGTTGAATTGCCCGTCCTAAAGGACAGTTAAATAGTTTAGATCAAGTTGAATGCAAGGAGAAACAACATTTGTACAATAGCAAATAATATTATAGTTCCACATCTAATAACAAATGTTGGCGACATCCAAAGAATATTGATCTGTTGTATTCAATTGCAATTTAGCCAATTCCATTAACTTGTAACTGCAAATTGAACAGGCCCATGGTAAAGATCTGTCCTATGAATATTTTCAAATGAATATATGACTCAAATAAGTGCCCATGCAAATCCTCGCAAAAATATTATTATGCCTTGCAAGAGGGTCACACTTTAATTATATTTTCTGAAGTAAAAATAAACTTAACTGAAACAAAACAAAGATCGAAAATGTTGCGGAGGAAAAAAAAAAGAATAATTAAGAACTAATCAATCTGTAGTAAAGTCTAACTTTGCAAAACAATACAAAAATGAAGAGACTCAAGATGTGATTAGTGTCAACTAAATTGGACAAGATGTTTTTTTTACTTTTCCCGATGGCAGAATGGATGCAGAGATCAGAAACTATTTGTTACACAAAAGCATATTATGTACAGAAAAAGGAATCTATGTACAAAGTGTTGAAGGATTTGTTAATTGTACATTTATCATGTATAATGAGGACTATTGCTATATGGTGATAAAATTGATATGTTCTTTAAGGACATTCAGTGGCTATGATATTATAAGGGAGATATGGACACATTCTGGTGCAATGAATATGGGGTGAAATTGACACACTGGCAGGCCAGTTCAGTGGAACAAACTTACTTTGCATATTTCAACTTAAATCATAAATATGGATTCAGATATCATGGCACTTAAGTAGATGTGTTGTAATAAAATTTAATTTGTGATGATCGATATTTTCTGAAAGATTGGGGAGTTTTTTAATTTAGGTGCCAATGAGACAGTATTCTGTCAAATCGTCTTTGTTTCAGAATGGTTTTAATGGTCTAATGTTTTCATTTGTTTCAAATTTTAATTTCAATCTGAAGGATTGTTCAAACTATTGTTGTAATAATAATATTTGGACATAACTTATGGTCAGTTGTTTTTTATAGTGCCTTGAAATTCTTGAGTATTTATTTATTTGTCCATTGCTCTCTTTCACAAGATTCAACTTTATCTCTAGTTTATGTCAAGTGGATAATTATTTGGATCAGTGTATGATGGAATTTAATATTTTCTGTTAACTTATAATTGATATGTAGAAATTTAGAAAAATTCCTTTCTCTGGGTCTTCTTAATAGATTATGTTACAACCTAAGCCATAGTTACCCCCCTTGTTCCTGTCAACCAATGAGTAACCCCCTTTCAGTTTGTACAGGATTTCTCACTGCATCGCTCACCCTTGTGTGCAACTGTGGGAGCTTCACTCAGCAATACATTAATAAATGCAACCAATTAAGAAATGTGAGTTGTTTGTGTTCTCTTTATCTTTATGGTTTTGATAAAACTTTTAAGAACTAGATAAAACAAAGTTACTGCTTTTGTGAACAATGTAGGCCATTGTATTTGTTTGTTGGACTGGGGTTTAACAACGAACATAGGTTATTTCACTCCAATGATGGCATACTAGTTTGAAAATGTAGACCACAGCGAAAAAAAGACTGTAGTCACACAAAAGCGATTTGCAGAAAAAACAGGATTTTAACGGTAAAAGTGTAATTTTAAAGGGGGTATATTATTTTCAGACATTGATATTAAGGACTATGGTTTGTTTTCTGGCACAACAGTATGTGTGAGGGAAGCTTTATCCACGGAGCTCAAAGCTATGGGGATAATCGCGGAATTCACATTTTATGACTACTGTCTTTTTTCCCTTGGAAAGACCAGCAAATTTCTTCATCTAATAATAAGAAACATGTCTGTGTTTTATTTTTCTCAAATTCAGCGTAATGGAGAACAAGTATTTTGAAATATTGGAAGTGATGCCAGCGTTCACAAACAGCAACTTTATCACTTTGTTAAATGGGGGATTAGGCAAAAGCGTTTCTTAACTTTTGGATCGTAAAAATATATCTCCATATATATGTTTACTGCAGCAAATTTCACAAGTTTGTTTCTAATACAAAAGAATGTGTGTAAATTCAGGCCGATAGCAGCTACTTACAGGACATCAAGCACATGCTGTTTTTGTTGATATTCAAAGTTCCTGGTCAGGCTGGGGAAAAGCATGTGATCCTAGCGCGGCAATCAGGATATCATTTTTCATTACAGACCCATACATGCCTGGTCAGTAGAAACATGTGGCCAGATTCATTGTTTCAAATAGCCCTGAAGTCAAGCATGTAATTATAGAATAAAACCAAACCCTTGAAATCTGCTGCAATGTTTATGGAGAGGTTATTTCATGATGAAAAAGTTTTAAAACAAACTATTGATATAAAAATAATTGTTTTTGAACCCCCATTTACCCTAATTCGGAAGACGTGAACAGCTGACTTTGCTACTGATATTGAAAAATATTCGCTGGCAGAGTTTGAGAAAAACAAGAGATCCATGAATGGATCTTGACGCCCACACTGTTAAGATAGTTTGAAGAAAAGGGTCTAAGAGGGGA
>JAVFBW010164699.1:0-20960 GCA_034783835.1 Mopalia ciliata
AATGTCAATCAAACCTTGTATATATCTTGAGGTAATCAGGATAGATGTGCTATACAATGTCAATCAAACCTTGTATATATCTTGAGGTAATCAGGATAGATGTGCTATACAATGTCAATCAAACCTTGTATAAATCTTAAGGTAATCGGAATAGATGTACTATACCGTTTCACTCAAACCTTGTATAAATATCGCGGTAATCTGGATATATATATCCTTTCGATCAAACATTGTATAAACAGCGAGAAAATATGCCCTGACAAAACCAACTGACCTCGATTGACCACTTCATGGTGGAATTTGCCAAAATAGTTCTGAGAGTTTAAATGCGTATGCAGATTGAAAAGAACTGTTATTATTCTTTATGCCCGTGTTTCGATTGATATTAAACAAGTTTCCAAAATCAGTTTATGCTTCATTCAATTTCTACACTTTCTCACAGGTATGCCCGAGCTTAAGGTGATATATGTGATTTCATTATTATACTGCTGTATACGAGTTTCAAAGACATATATATACATATATATATATCAATAGCATTTAATTCATATGAAAATCGATCAACACACATGTGTTACCTGGGGGTATCTCTTTCCACTCACACAAAGACAGGCGTTGGTCATATCTCTATGATTAACATATGAAAATCGGTTTGTATTTATAATTGTGTAGTTACTGTCGCTCTCAAACTTTCAAGGTTTGTGTGAGAAATACATCGTAAGCGGCGGATTATCGACAAGGTAGGTTACTTATATATTTTACTGACTTCTTCTCTATACTCTCTTAATCTTATATATTTATTTATTTTTATCTGTTTCTATTTATTGATTCTGAATTATGTGTTGTTTGTGTTGATGGTTTTATGTTTTATGGCCAGTTAAGATATCATGTGCTTATGTAAACAAATGGAAATAGTTATGTTTTATTCAATTTTGTTGATAAATTTTTAAAAAGGGAAAAACAATATAATAAACTATCAAAAAGTTAATTAGATTAAAGAGAATTCGCCATTGAAGGAAATTCAATAAGTGCGAGATATAATTGATACACTGTCGAGATGTAGTCAGCTGTCAGGGAAATCTACTACATTGGACGTCAAAGAGATTTTTGTTTAGGTGAATTGTTGTAACCGAAAATGACTTTGAATAGACTATTTGATTATTTTTACTTGTCAATATGTATGAACCAACATAGCAAAGCCTTCAGACATCAACCACATTCGCTTAGCAAATTTTTAATCGAATGATTGTAGACCATTGACATAGAGAAAAGAAGTTTCTCATATACATGTGCACGTAGGCCTACGTCTTATAACAGGAAGTCAGTCTTGGTGTTTGACCTGATCTTATTTTGGGGGTCAGACTACATTCTATCAAATAAGGTTGCATAGTCTGTTAACCTAGCCTAAATAAGTTTCCCAGAATTAGAAGGACTTGGAGGAACTAGTAGAAAAGACCAACAACGGCTGTTGTCGCCTCAACTTATCGACATTACACATGCTCTTGTTTATCACCAATACTGCATATATTTGGTCTACCTGTAAGGTCTGCAGACAGAAAATAACATGTGACTCATCGTCATGAAAATAAGCTCTTATCAACAAATTTTAATTCACTCGAAGTAGTGAATCGTTATAATTTCATAAATTACAAGACAAAAAAAGGCTGAATACACTTCTATCTTTATTTACACATGTAAAAGCCTTTTTCGAAATTTCCGGATATGTGAAAGAGAATTTCACATATGTTAAATGAATTATTTATTTTACATTATGTCGTATTTAAGCAAGGAGCAATGAGAAGTAGAAAATCCGATTTCATATAAGTGAATTACCATTGAGTACAATGTTAAACACCAATCAAACAAAAACAAATATGCCTTATATTTTCAGCCTGTGGTTTCCGCTGATGGAGTCAAAATTCAACCTATTGTTTAAAACAAATTAAAGAGACAATACTTGGCCGATTTAAGTTAAATTAATGATAAGTATGGGTGTATTTAGGGCAACATTACGACGCTTGAAACGAGAGTACGAAAGAAAACGCATTCATGTTGCATACTTGAATAAAAGCACTAAAATGATGCTGCACTTGGCAAAAGATGACAAATTTATGAGCATTTTCTCTTTTATTTCATCATGAGTATATTTTCTGGAAAAAATGATAAATTCTCAGGAAAAGAAATACAATATAGCCTATATATATTTCTTTTATAGGCCTATAATTTCGGCCGATTCCGTAGGCTAGGAAAGGCTTGCTACGTCCATTTCATCGGGAAAATAAACTAATGTACAGTACAATTTAAAACTCAATAAGAACAAGTCTGCCGCCTGATACAATGAATATTCACATAACAGAAATCATGGTTTTGTATTTCAAACAGTGTTAGACTGCTAATATATGCAAGTCTAACTTGTAATTCGCTATTCGAATTTTGGCAGTTCGCCGTGCGCTGTGCTTTAATGTTGTGATATCGCTGCTGAGTATCACTTCCTGATCAACTATCTCCAAATTGGAGTGTGTACTGCTGTGGCTAAACTTGCACATTATGTGCTGTCGTTTGACCTGCCATTGGAATTTACTTCTATCGTCTTTGCATTCGTTTTGATGGCTACATAAACCGATAGGAGTGCGACCGAAGGTTGGATACGGTCACGAGTGGAACTCTTTCCTACATTTGCAAAAAAAAATATTTTTATTTTACATATATGAAATTGCTCTTCACGTAAGTTAAAATCGTTTTTACATATGCAGAGAGGAGTATCACAGATGTTGTGAGATTGCTCAAGATACTCAGGTCTAATCTATCTAAGCATAGATTGCCGAAATTGGCAAAACAGCATAGATTGGCAAAATAAAATCAAAAATAATTTCTCATATGTAGAACGCAGATAGACAGGATAATATAAATGGCTTGACATGTCAGCACGACAAAGCTCTGTAAAAACTATAACAAGAGGAATTTTAGTTACCGATTAACCGCTGAAGACTTTAACGAGTATTTCATGACCACGGCGTCCGACCGTGACAAACTAATTTCTATCAGGTACAAACCACTTCTAGGCTTATCTTGGTCTTTGGTTGATTCATTCCTTTCAATTCTCTATCGTTACTCCTGAACAGGCGACGATAATAATAAACAGCCTCAAATCATATCCCCAGGAATTGATAATATTCAAATGGCTGATCTGATTTCTCAACCTTTGGCATTTATCCTTAAACGGTGGAATTAGACCTTTGTCAGTATGGCTTTCGTCATACAACCAACATATGGTTTTAGAGCTAACTTTCTGACCGAACCCAATGGAAAAATGGATAAATGCCTGTTTTCGCTTTCCTCCGTGCGTAACGGTGTCCCACAAGGGTCGATTCTGGGTCCAGTGTTATTTTTACTTCATTTCAATGACTTCATTCATTCATTCATTCATCAAATCTGCTTGGCTTTACTCCATTTGCAGATACATGGTACTTGCATATGCACATATCTAGAGTCCGATCAGGAAGCGATAAAGTTGATGACAAGTGAACTGGAACATCTACAATCTTGGCTACACACAAATCGACTAAATGGCGAAAGCATATTCCTCTTGTGACTTAATATAAATTTCTTGGCGAACTGATTTGGACTTCTCATATTCGCCTAATTACAATCTGTATAGACCAATTCCCCAATCTCATTAATAAGATTATTGCCTCTCCTTTTGAATCATTCTTCTCCAGATTAGAATATGCTCTGTTACGAAAATTTCTATGTCCTTCACTAGTCATATTTAAGATGTTAAATGTCATCTGGTAAAACTTGTTACATTTATAAGAGATGGAACGAGTCTGATATACTATTTCTGTATATATTTTAGTTTTCGGGTGATAAAACAATACAATAGTGAATGAACAATACAATTAAAGAAACTTATCCTTACTATTCCTACCGACAAGAGAAGCTAACGATGATCTGATCTATATGTTGTTGGAATAATTGTAACTGTATCCTGTTGAAACTATTTTGTTTTTTTTACAGGTTGTGTGGTAGATCATGATGTACCCATGGATATGTCTGGCCTTGTTGTTTATGACCAGCGTTACAAGTAAGATAAATGGCGGGCTGACTGGCTGGCTGCATTAACAAATGGCAGACTAGCCACAATGAATGAATGAATGAATGAATGAATGAATGAATGGAAGAGACCACGAAGTCAATCAATCAATCAGTCAGTCAGTTAATCAAATAAGTAGTAGTTGCACTAGACACTTATTTACATTTATTTAGATTTTTAAACAGCGTGGACTGCGACCTGGGCAGAAACTCGGGTCATCATTAATCAAATATATGTTTCACCGTACTGAAATGTATTTTCGGAATGAGGTTGGCCCACATGGCAACAAGCTGTATACCGTAGTGTTGGTGACCAGGTCGCCGTGGGACGAATGTCAAGTTCTATAGAATGTGTTCAAATCGTTTAAAATGTATTGAGCACACACCTAACATCTGGCTAAATATAGCCAAGAAAGTTAACCGACTATGAATTTTCCCAAGGTGAATGAGAGTAAACACATTCGGACCATAGAGCTTTTGTATAATGTGACTAATAAAAACCAATCGGAAACATTTATACTATTCAATTTATTTGTTAGCTTAAGTGTCGAAATCCTTTTTTTTTTTGAAACTGAAATAAACTTCAAACAGATATGTTTTATTGATTGTACACATTTGCTGGTTTCTTAATAATGCCATCAAAAACGAAAATCCACGTGTTTAGATTATTAGATTGAATTATAATAAAGTAAATTTCAATACGATTTAATGTTTCAATGGTCAACCGGTTGATCTTATTAAGAAAAAAAATTTTTTTTTTATTATTTGAAAATGCGGAGGCATTGAATATTACACATGAATTGCTGACCCATGCGGCGCATTCCATTTTGGAATTAAAATAAATGATCGACTGATTGATTGGTGTTATATGTTGTGCTTGGGTATTTCACTTAGAATGACAGGGGTGTATTCCAACAATAATTAACGACCATGATATGAAGCGTTTCCATAATGTTGGAAAGTAAATTTTCCTCTAGTTTTAGCTAAATAATCGTTGCTACTCTTCAAACACACCGCCTATAGCCAGAGGGCATAAAATAAATAAATATAACGGTCGATCAATCAATTGGTGTTCTATAACGTACATGCTATCAGTTCTTAAAGACAAATTTGAAGATTCTAATTAAATTACGCTGACTTTAATTTTGTTTTGCTTCTCAGATGCACAGAGAACCTATGACCCGTTTAACTGTCAGCGTCTGAATTCCCCGTGTGTCGCCAATCAGGGTGGGCAGTGCCAGTCAGATGGGACCTGTTCGTGTACTAACAACCTCTACGGTGGATATAACTGTGGCCTTCTCAGATGTATGTGTAAAACATAACAAAAAGAGGCTAAACTCATTTTCCTTAAGAACAGATTTAATTCTTAAAAGATGGTCAAATAAGGGAAATATTATTCTTGAACTTGTCAAAGAATACAAATTAATTAATTAATTATTAACTTCAGGAATGAATTAATTATTCTGTCTGTAATATGCGTTTATTAAACAGCTTCGATACTGACCAGCGCTGCCTGTACAACCACGTGTGAGAATAACGGGGTGTGTTACGGCCAAGGGGGTGGAGCGAGATGTTACTGTACCGATGGTTTTTATGGAGACCAGTGCCAGAGTAGACGAGGTTAGAATTTATTCAACTGACCTACAGGCTGAGCGACCGACTACCCGACAGTACCGACCGACCGAGAGACCGACTACCCGACAGTACCGAACGACCGACTACCCGACAGTACCGAACGACCGACTACCCGACAGTACCGAGCGACCGACTACTCGATAGTACCGAACGACCGACTACCCGACAGTCCGACAGTACCGAGCGACCGACTACACGACAGTACCGAGCGACCGACTACTCGACAGTACCGAACGACCTACTACCCGACAGTACCAAACGACCGACTACCCGACAGTACCGAGCGACCGACTACCCGACAGTACTGACCGGCCGAACTTTTTATGTTGCTCTGGGCTACTAATCATATTTTTCTGGATTAAACTAGATTATTGGAAAATTAGATAATACAGACCCCAAAAATGTTATGGTGAATCAAACAACCGATTAATCAATCAACTCAAGCATAATTATTTATCACTAGGATGTTATATATGTATGTCCACATTTAAAAGAACTGTTCGATATTGATTTGCCGCCTTTGTGTCATGCTTAACATAACACAAATTTAATATCATAGCAAAGCTGGTTTATAAAGTGTTTTTTTTTAACAAGTTCCTTATTGTTTTCTCCTTACAGTTGACATCGCAGGATGTACTGGGGACAGCATGACAGTTGTGGTCAATCCCCACCAGACGGGGGTGTTCAATGGACGTATCTACGTGTTGGGTCTGATTAACAGTCCCCAGTGTAACATCAATGTGGCGGCCACAGCCCCTTTAGCTGGCTTCACCAAAACACTGAGTTTGAGTACAGCAGCAGCTAATAACCCATGTGTGATCGGATTAGAAGTCAGTGTAAGTTTATTATCTCTTATTCTCGATATTTCATTACCAATTAGCTTCGCCGTTTGGAACTCAGTCTGTCTAGCAGTCAATGATTATCGAAAGCAGGGGATCTAATTACTTTGGTATATAGCATATTTGACTTGCGTTATTATTTTAAAATCCCCGTATCAGTTTTAATTGAAAAAAATATGTTTTTACAAAAGATGTATAACTCTCTTGGGTCATGAGGATATTATATTATGTAGATATGTGAATATTACTATTATTATTGTCATTATTAATCTACAAACGGGTACAAATCTACAAAGTAAGACCCGCCTGATTAAGCACAAGTAATACGGTCATATTAGCCATCAAAGTCTATAAAGAATCTAACATCGAAGTTTAAAACAAGTTATTATAATATGATAATCGTAATGCATTCCACTTCTGACACCAAATTTAAGCGTCACTGTTAAAGCATGTAAAGAACGAAATACTTTTACCACATCGAACAATACATAGTGGCCTGATAAAAGATAGGGGTTTAGTGAGAAAGGTAGCTATAGTATAGTGTGTTCTCATTGTAACTTCTTACAGAGTAATAACAGGGTGAAGAGTTATAGCGTTGTTGTACAGTATGATGCCGCGATGATAACCCCAACAGACGAGATCCACACCTTCCAATGCTCTCAGACCAGTAACGGACAGTTTACAGGCTTTGCTCTTGGTGGAGTTGATTTCAACACGGTGCAAGTACACTTACGTTGAATTTGCTTTGTTTTATAAGCTTGTATTTGAGAGTACTTACCATGATCATCTATTCTTGGAGCGGAATTTGTCTTGAAAAGCACCTCCATAACGATTTCAACTGTAATTCTGTTTTCTCGAGCGCATCAACGTTTTTATTAAAGCATATACACTTGCCACCCCCTTTCTGTAGGACCGCCGCTTATTTACCGCTGGGAAAACATCAGCGGAAGGTCGTTTTGACGAAGCAACTGACAATAAAATGTTAAAACCTTGAAACTCAATATAATCTAAATGCGGCAACTTCTAAATAGCTCTCAATATTGTCTCAGGGATTGTAGTTGTAGGCACTGATTTGTTTAAAACCAGTTATTAAATCGCAGGCACTTTCCAATCAATTTATCATTGTTTCTACTTGTTGATATATGCAGGTCAGATGACAAGTTATCCGGGGCTGACATTAATGTTGGACACGTACCACTAAGCATGACGATTACCACCCAGCCGAACCGGGGCAGTATCTCACAAAGTGTTGTTAAAGTTGGAGATGATCTTTTCATTGAAATAGCCCTCACTTCCACCACCAGTACGGGATCAGAGTAAAATAAAACCATCTCTGTGTGAATGCTTGCCCTCGCTTATGAACACACCATACCAGCCATACCGTATGCTGACGTACTTGACGGCATATATTATTGATGTTATATTTCTTTACTAGTCTCTAATATGACAATATTATCCACGGAATTAATAAATTTTATATTTAAGAGTGCTTAGGAAAGAGTTTTTGACCCGTATACAGTGATATACAATGCATGACTCACAATTACCGCGCTTACAGTATGTAAAGCATGATACCGAGGCTTTTACCGTGATATACCACGGCTATAACTGTGATACACCATGGCTATAACTGTGATATACCACGGCTATAACTGTGATATACCACGGCTATAACTGTGATATACCACGGCTATAACTGTGATATACCATGGATATAATTGTGATATACCACGGTCATAACTGTAATATACCATGGCTATAACTGTAATATACCAAGGCTATCGTTAAACCATGGTTTAGCCTTCATAGCAGTGGTAAACCCTGGAATTCCAATTTAAACCATGATATTTGTTTTGTAGTTACTATGATATTACGTTAAAGTCTTTGAAGCCCTTGAAGCCGTTATAATAGATTGTTTGTATACTATTATTTTAATATAAACACAAATGCTTAATACGGTTTTGCAGCTTTTACGGCTATAAAGATAGAAGAACTGAAGGCTTCAGACAGTATAAGCAATCCCACGCAAACTAAATTATTACTGCAGAATGGGTAAGTCAACATATACTAATCATCTGTGTGTTTTACGACAAAGAACTTAAGCAAGGCTACTTAGATATAGAAAGTTGTTTCAAAGAGGTAGTACTACATATGAACGAAAGGAAAAGAAACTAGAAGAAACAACAATAGCTTCCTGAGTTTGAACAGATTCGTGTTCAGACAAATTAAGAAAATGTAACAAGATGCAGTTTAAATCGTCGAGCAAAGGGTAAATAGGGTAACCAGAGAGTGCTTACTTTTTCAATTTTTTTAATAGATATTATCTATTTTTATTTCTTACCAAAAGAAAATATTGCCTGTCTTCACTGGGAAACCAACCCAGGACCCCGCTTAAGGCGCACTCCGAGGGTGCGATTCGTAGTAACGATTTCAGGGGATTTGCGATATTTACGGAGTTGGGCCAACACTCAATGGAGTAGGCTACGAAGCCTCATTTAAATGTTATATATTCTGGGTAAAATATCACGATCAGAGATTGGATTATATTGTCATTGTCAGTTACTGTTTGATTTCACTACTTCTTGGTATTTCATGCTTTACTCAATTCCCACGACTGTGCTGACTTTTATCGCGAAACTTGCTACACTTGCTAACATATCTATGTTTAAAACAAGAGTAAGCATGTCATGTCTGTGGTTAACTGTATTTCGTAGAGCGACGTTATACGTCATAACTTGAAACCCTAATCTCCCAATTGACGTGATGTTGTCCAAGTCCTCTAGTTTGACATCGACATTTTGATTCATTTGTTTTTCTGGTTAATGTTTTACGCCGCACTTTACGTTATTTAACTCCGGCGTTTTACAGTTATATTCGCCGCCAAATTCACTAGCCAACTCTTCTAATAACACAACATCTGATTGGAGGCGTAGAAGTTCCTACGTATCCAATCAATTGCTTGGAAGCCGAGTCCCATTATACCTGAGTTATCCGCCAAGGGTTCAAATACAGAGTAGCTCGGGATAGAAACCCTTGGCTAGAGAAGATATAACACATTTATAGTTTTTAAGTAATGAAGCATTTAAAGTCAGTAGACCTAAGTAATAAATCCTTTATAGTTAGTAGGTATTGAAGCGGTTATAATTAGTAGGTAATGAAGCATTTATAGTAAGTAGACCTAACTAATGAAGCATTTATAATTAGTAAAGAAGCATGTATAGTTAGTAAGCAATAACACATTTATAATAAGTAAGCCTAACGATTGGAGCATTTTTAGTTAGTAGGTAATGAAGCTTTTATAGTTAGTAGGTAATGAAGCATTTATATTCAGTAAGTTATCAAGCATTCACATTTAATAAGTAACGAATTGAGTATTACACATTGAATTTGAAAAAAAAACAAAAAAAAACCCCCCAAAACCCAACTCTCATGACTATTAATGGTATTCATGCATCACTATGCAATACTGATCCTTTTTTTTTTAACCAGAAATAGCAAAATAAGCTGTTTCGAGTCCTGTTTCTTCCAACAGGTGCCCAGTGGCTCGTACTAATGGTATTGGTATTGGTGCGCTCCAGAAACCTGACCAGAAAACTCTCCTGATGCCCTTCAAGATGTTTAAATTTATCAGCTCCGATTCGGTTTACTTTTCTGCGAAAACAACACTGTGCACAGCTAAAGAAGCGGCCAACTGTAACCTGGTAGGTGTCATTGTATGTCCACTCTGCTGCTCAATGGTTTCAGACTACCATAGACCGCTCCTTGGCTGACCTGGTTTGTACATTAGACCGTAAACGTAATGCATTTATATTAGTATTACTCGTTAACTGATTCCTCTTGAATAAGAGAAGTCAGAAGCAGAAGATCAGAGGTAAATGTGAGGAATTCAATTTGGTGTATGTGTTAACATGGTAAGGCGATTAATAACTGTCGAATGGTGGAAAGAGAGCGTCGCCGATTCCATGTCCACATTTGTTTGGCTGCAATCTAGAGTCTGTAAGAACAAATTCACGGACCTACCATTGATTGGTTCGTGTTAAACGCAGATTTAATCGTTTACCCACATGGGGGTGATGTACTCTATAGCTGCCTACAACCCTCCCCCCCCCCCCCCCTCTCCGTGCCAATACAATTTGAAATTTTGTTCCTGCTACAGTATTATCCACCTCTCTCCTGTGCTAACTAAAGACCGAATTGTTATGCTCGAAAGTTACTGTCCATATAGGCAGAGGGCGGGACATACAGTCCTCTGCTCGTTGAACCATTATCCCGTAAGTCATTTTAGGGCAAAAAATGTGGATGTGACATGAGTCAGTTTTGTTTAATTTCACAATATAATATGAAATGTTTGGTGTTGTAGAGTAGCTGTACTGGACAACCCACTGGGCTCGGAAGGAAACGGCGTGAAAGTGATACGCCAGTAAATGGGGAGACAACCACCCGCGTCTTTGTCGTCACTCCCGGAGACAATACAGGTATTAATAGGGAATTAAAAAAATAACAGGCAATACAACAAATGTCATGAAATACAGGGAGTTTTAAATTGACTAAAGTTATAGATTCATACATGATAAGTGACAATTGCAATTTGCGATTCAAGCCACGTTGAAATATTGTGACATTTCATCAATGGAGAAGAGAGAAAGAGAGAGACTTAGTATCCAACAGATATCGACTAATTGTCATCTGAAACATTCCACATGGGTTCTGGAGCAGTTAATGGTCACGTTCTAATCAAAACAACAAAGAATCTGTCACAGGGACTTTTGTTTTGGAAGCTTGTCATCTTTAAATACTTGGTGTTTAGCGCCAGGACAAGTAACAATTGAGTATCTGTGAGATGGCACGAAAAAACACCTTACATATCTTTTGAACAACACGACCTTCTCGATCATTGTTAACTGGCGTATTTGTCTTTGATTTACCACAGTACAATTAACAACACAGAACATACGTATCATCGCCAATTAGTCGACATTTTTAATGAAATAAAGAAGTGATTTCTAGATTATAGTTTCTGAATTTGTTTCCTCATTCTCTGTCTATTTTGTTTCAGTTAAAGTGGAATCCTGTGGAAGTGAGCACTCTGAGAGATCTGAACGCTGTATAGAAAATCCCGCCTTTGTTGTTGTTGTATCACTTGTGAGTGTTCTTCTGCTCGTTGCCGTGGTGGTCATGTTGATTCTGTGTGGCCGGGTGCACAGGAACAGGAGAAAGAAAACCCGGGACACACCGTACCCACGGCCAACTGTCACCAGGATGTAGCTACAAGATAGCGCGTCGGACAATGTTTAATTATGCCTTCAATATTTTAATGAATACAAAAGAAAATGTCCCCATCGGTTACTGTTGATGTCTTGAGGACTGCAGTACGACGATCTGATACGAATGTGGTAATGAAGATAATATGAAAACCAAATTTATCTTAAGAACATTCTCAAAAACCCCACCAAATATCACGAGAGGGGGATTGGTAGGCCATTGATTTATCATGAACTTTAAATTTATGCCTCTGCTAGTTTCTCCCAAATTATTGATTGTTGAAAACTTATTTATTGAATATGAGGAATCCTATAGCTGTGGTATTTAGTGTAAGGACACGAATATACTTATGTGTATATACTATTTGTGTTTTTTCGACCACCTTGAAGATCGTCCTCCCATGGATTGAGATGAAAGGTACGGGACTTGCAGAACCTGGTAGTAAATAGGGGCCTTTTTCGCAAGAGCTAAAACGTGTAAAAAAGCGGGAGAAAAAAAGAGAGTAAAACAAAGGATGAAAAAAAGAAACATTGTTTCATTCTCGTTATTACTGAGTTGGTATCCAACTTCATGCTATATGATACTATATATAAATCCCCATTATATTTTTTGAATAAATTTAGAGAGAAAATTTATATGCTATCACTGAATTTGTGTCTCGAATGATATCGGTCATATTGGCTCGCCTCCTCTTAGCACGGAGGCCATGTTCTATATGTGCTTTCAGTATTTGGTACATACTACTCCCCTGATAACACTGAAAATACACAAGACTTGGGGTTTATTTCTAGTGTTTTAATGATTTTTTCCCAACAATTTGGGGGATTTATACTATCTTCTGATGTTGGTTTTTACATTAATAACGTCCGGCCATGAGAAACCTTAATCTGTCTTTTGTACAGTGGAGATCAAGATGACCCGTTCTTTCGATTAAAACACATAATATATCCATTTTGTTCTTCATCTTTCTTCTCAAATACCATTTTGTAACTATCAAGTGCCATATAGATTTTTAACCCAGACTGGGAACTTTGGGATAAAGCCGCACCATTCTTACCGGGAGTGACGAAGGGGCTCAAATTTGACAAAAAAGCCACAGGTGCATACAAATTTGAAATTGTGTTATGTAGGTTAACTTAATTTAACAATTTCGTTCATTTAAAAATTATGAAACTTTTATAGTATCATTATAATTTGTTTGTTTGTTTGATTTGGACGACAAGTATCTTTTAAAAGGGAATTGGATTGATCTACAGCTGAATGACATCTAAGCATAGTCCCGTTGTATTTTTATAGGTGTAATTTGTCTTCCTACGACTGCACAATTTACGCCGTTTTAGCGACTATCACTACATTTAGATATTCAAAATAGAACTAGGTTTATGACCAAGCGGGTTGTACGTAAGGCATGGACGTAAGCCAGCTTCCGGATTTAATCAAATGATCAAATAACTTATACTGACCAGAATATAAACCGTCTGTATTTAACACATGGAATGTAATTCTGTCCGATTCCATAATGTTGGAATGATTTCCGTTGTGATCTAGGAAAACATATACAAAGGCGATATGTTCCTTTTGATCATTCGAAATAATATTCTACATCTTCATGTCCGTTATACCTTGATATGATACCATTACCATCTGTCACGTGTGATATGTTGGGTTACGTTAAACCAACAAACATCATCAATCAAAACACTAGATAATAATTATGTTTAGGATACCGATTGAAATGCGATATAAACGACAAACTATGAAGCTGAGAAGGCGCTGGGACTATTTCGTAATCAATCATAAAACACAAAATGTTATTGCTTGAAACCATTTCAAGCGAGCAGTGTACAATCTATCGTCATATAATCGATATGCCCTTGAGTACGAAATCAACAACTAAACCAAACTAATTTTATCACTATGATTTAAGACACCGACTTTTCTTTGCCGATTATCTCTGCCTCTCGATACTCTATGGATAAAAATATATTAAGATTTAAGTGATTAGTGGATTGATCTGGTTAAAGCTACTTTAAATTTGAAATAATCTGATTGTTCTGGTGTTACATGTCTATTAATAAATATTTCATACTATGTTTCTTTTCAGTTAATTGTTTTGTTTCAATTGTTTCCTATCATGTTTCTTTCCAAACCAAACTGTCTTTAAATCGCTGAAGTATTTCCAATTTTAAATATATTGAACTATAGATATAGGCTACTGTTGCATTTGAGTAAATTCCGGAAAATGTATTAAAATCATATTGAAGCTCACAATATCATTGACAAGTCTCAATTCCTGATTTGAGTTTTCTTTTCTTTTCGAAAACAATATATGTCACAGGTTTTGGTCATTATCTGTAATAACATTTTTTAAAGACCATCAAAATGAGAATTATAAAAGCCTAGACGTGGATTTCAATCCGTTATTAATTGATGAAAATGTACTGGAAAATGAAACAAAATGTTTGTCAACCGTCGTCTAATCTGTACACCTTATCCGTATGCAAAACGCCCGTATTATTATACTCCGTCAAAAAGTAAAGCATAGGTGAAATGTCAAAAGAAAGTGTTGAATTTAAAAAAAAAAATATCGTTTCTTGTGTACAATGGCCAATGCTTCTGGAATGGCCCAACATGGACAACTACACTAATACAAAATAACACATTTTGCGGCGCGTTTCTGCGGAATTTTGTTTTAAACGGCTTGAAAAGTTCAGATTTTTACGAATGCAAATGAATCTTGGGAAAATACTGGTGTGGTGATGGGTACTTAAAGCAGCAATTCACTGTACATGAGTTATAAAATGCTGACACTTAACCTTCCGAATCGAAACATTGCGATTGGCCGCCTCCAATTAGGGGAATCGCAATCGAAAGTCGCACGGCACATGACCGTTAGACAGAGCAGAATTTTACGTCTTTGAAACAGGTTTCAGCGATTCCAATCTGTAGAAGACCATCCCCGAAGGGGTAGACCTCGCATAATTAGTGCAGCACACGATCGCTACATCTGAGTGTTTCGCTTGCTTCACCGAACTACCACATTGTAAAATATAGACAATTCTACTTCATACGTCGAGACATTGACTCTAAGATACAACTGGGCCATTTTGTTTTGCAATTCCTTCATCTGATGGTCTGTGACATACGTCGCCCTAAATATTGGGGACAGATGGACAGATTTAACGCCAGCGTACCGTAACGCATCAGCTGATTCCGCAACTGTCTCATGTACTGCATCAAGAATGGATTAGGATTCAACGTGCCCGCATTCAAAGACTCATTCAGTCTATGCCATGGAGGTGCCGCGCAGTGATTGCAGCTCATGGTGACCACACAAGGTACTGACTTCAGCACCCTCGTGCAGTGCTTTACCTTGACGAATACGCTTCCGCTGCGTCGGTCTATAGCGAGAACATTACCATATACTTGTAACAACTTTAACTGCACTACCTCTCGAAATGACTGACTTATCCCACTTTGTATTGAAGAGATAATTATATTAATATTTTGCCTTCTTGACAGAGTATATCTAAATAATCTTGGATAGCAGTGTTGTACATTTTTTTCAAATAGTTGCGTTTGTAAGCCTTAGCGAATAGCTATTCTGCAATTCTTAACACATAATTGTTCCAACAATTAGGTATAAAATTGTTTCCGCTATATTTAACTTCAGCATGTAGTCTGTTTGTTTCTAGTTTTAAAGCGATAATGTTTTATAAAATTTGTGTATGTATTGTAAATAAATTCAACTTAATTGATGTTATTGTTATTAGTCGCATTGGCCAAAAATAATTTGTTAATAGCCCGTGTGACTCTGGTGGATTTGGTGGAAAAAAATTGGCCTAAAAAATATACTTTCCCAAAAAAGAAACGCGACATCAAGAACAAAATTTAAAACATTAATTCTTCCAAAAATTTGCGTGATTGAGAGATGACAACATGATCATGTTATAATGTAAATGTCCAATAATTGAATTTAAGCACCTGATAGTGGCTGTAGATCACACGTGAGTATTGGGTCGGTCTTTGTGTAACGCTGCACGAAGAAGGCGCAGAGAAACACTTAGGGCAGTTGCGCGTGCGAATCATGCCTAATCGTTAAGCGAGTTTAATGGGTATAAAAGATACATAACCGTTCAATTGAATTCAGTTGTTAAACTGTTTCTCCAACCTGCTACGATATGTCAAGACCAGACGCAGCTACCCGGAACGTCGTCATTGGTCGTCTCCTGGTCAGTGAATCACGGTGAATCTTGTCCACCGGAGCACGATTTCCAGGCTCTTCCAACGGTACCAGCAATCCGGTTCATCAGCTGACATTCAACGTTCTGGTCGACCTATAGGGTCACAACAGCAGCCCCTGATCGCAACATCCGGTTACTTCATCTGAGAAACCGGACCATAACAGATTAAGATTAAGGGACTGGAACCTGCGAAACTGGAGGCGAGTCTGGTTTAGCGATGAATCCATATTCAAGCTGCAGAGAAGAGATGGTCCTACACGTGTCTACAGACACCGGAATAAGGGGTTCCCAAGGGGTCCTTGAGGTCGACAATTTCGGCGGAGGAAGTGTGATGATTTTAGGTGCCATATTCTGCGCCCGAAAAACTCAACTGGTGCACATCCCTGGCAACCTTAACGCCGGTCGATACAGAGATGAGGTTTTGATACCACGCGTGCTGCCTAAAACGGACCTCCGTAGAGAAGTTTTGCAACACGACAACCCTCCATGGCACACAGCTCGTGCTAAATGGAATCCTTAAAGATAAGGCGTAACTGTCTCAAAATGCACCAATACTAGGTAGTTTTAAACTTCTATGTTAAAGAACTAGACATAATAGAGGGCAGTTATGTTACTATCAAAGATTTTCAAGGGGGAATGGGGAACAATTATAACAAGTGAGTGCAATAAAAACAAAAAAGATATTGTTTGAAAATTTCTTGCTAGTTAAATTTGATCAGTTGCCACCTGGAAAAAATGCCGAATATTACAACACATGTCGTCACTTTGTCATGGGGCATCCAAGTTTGACCAAATGTCTTCTGTACGAGGAGGTAAGAATGTTAACTAGAATGTCAGCCAACATTCTCCCCTCCTCGAAGGTTAAGTCCCACTCCGGATTCCCCAATGTAAATGTTACTACCAAGCAATACTAGTATGCGTCCTTTTTTAAAATCGATATGCTGCTAACACCGCTAAAAAAAATAAATATCTTATTTTTAAATATTTTTTCTGTAGAACGACTATACATGTTAGATGAGCTACAGGAAAATGATCAAACATATTGTTTGTTTTAAGTCGTCTAACTATTTATATTTATTCCAATGCCTCCTTACACACATAACACCTTCTTTAAAAATCCCCATTTTTAACGATATATGGAAGGAGGAAAAGGCAGAATTGAATAAAATATATTTTAGAGGAACACATATGTCAATCTCAAGGGATTATAAAATAACTAAATCTAGGTAATTTTAATTCTTACAAAATTATCCTTGAGTAAAAAAAAAAAAAAAAAAAAAACATTGTTTAAATCTTTTACCCAAAACTGGATTAGTCGATTCTAAAAAACCCCACAAAAGCAGACATGTATTAGGATTTTATATTGTCTGCTTGGTGCTTTGTCTTACAACATGAAGAAACCGTCTAATTCCTTAGCATAATCGTAAAACAGCCCAAACAGCCTTTGGGTAATATTTCACACTGAATATCGGACAATAAACACGCCGATGAGTAAGTACAATCTTCTGCTCTTTCGAGTTATTCCAGAAAACTGTATTTCTAATGACGTATGTTTCTAGACTTTTAAACAAGAGGTGTTGAGGTTACACTTATTGAAAAGTCAGTCATTCTCGACAAGTACAAATTATATCAGTTTTCTATCATACTAAGAATTTCAACGTTTTATTATTGGTGGGGTTGGGGCTTCTGGTTGCATCGGCAACATTGTATGTATTAAATTAATGAAACGAGAACAATTTTTGGGGCTCTATTGTATGTAAGTTTGTTTGGCAATGATGTCAGTCTAACTAATGGTAAAAAGAAGATGTATTGGAAATAATCAAAGATTTACTATAGTGCGATATTTGAACATAAAAAGTGTGAGTCTCTAAATTACACCAACCCTCTTTTGAATCTTATCATAATGCAACATAAGTCATTCTCCACACTTAGAAATAAATATCCTAAAAAACCTAGATGCGACATAAAAACAATTTTGTATACGGAATAAACCCTGGTAATATAAAAATATAAAACAGCAGATTATCTATGTCTTTCAAGAAATATATTAACCTAGAAGGCGTATCTTTTCGGTTTTTCGAATTTCTATAAAATGTCAACCAATCTAAATCCATTGATGCAATATAATTATCAAAGTTTATCCTGAAAGCAACTTGATGTCATGATTTATATATTTTGCTCAAAAATATATTTTTATTATATATTCAATACATAAGAAACTCGATTGTTCAACTAAAATGGCACAGCACCAGCCCCCTGAAGTTTTCTGTGTAGTTTTTCAACCTAAATAGGCCTACCTGTATTAATTAAGCGAATTTTATTTGGCTGAATGAACAAATAGTATTAACGAATAGACAGGATAAATGTTCAAATTAAAAACAATTAAATAAATTATATATTTATGACAAATCGTCCTGAGAGCTGTGCTGTACATACAAACTGCTGTTTTCAAACATAGGCGGCAGTGTTGTTAAACAACACCTGACATGTTATTATCTTAGTGCCGTTTAGAGGATACTTATGACACGCACTGCCAATAACAATCGATCCAAAATTCAGTATGTGAGGTGAATAAGTACGTTTTTAAACATGGGCGTGTCACAATAACGAATTAAGTTGAATTGTTGATTTGAAATGTTGACTCGGACCGATGAGTTGTGTGTATTTTGTTATGAACAGCTGTCCAGTGTTTCGCGCACAATCGATAGCTGTTTGTGACGACAGATAGGGTGACTGTCATTTCAATGAACTTATCAGATCTTCATCACAAATTCGTAATTACGGAAATTTAAGTGTTGTCCTTAAATTTGTTAATTTTATCATACCTACGATAAATAGTTCTGAAATAAAATAAATGAAAGTTTTTATTGTATTGACAACGGAGGATTAATTTAAATAAATTACGATTTAAATTTTCTGTTGGTTGTTTTGTATGGGGAAACAGAGCCAGTCATTAGATTTGAGTTGTTTTGACGACGGCAGATTAATTAATAAATGAGATTTTGAGTTGTTTTGACGGCGGCGGATTAATTAGTAAATGAGATTTTGAGTTGTTTTGACGACGGTGGATTAATTTAGATAAATGAGAATTTAATCCAATGGTGGTTAGGTAGTAGGGTAGGCCGAAACTCGAAAACGATCGAAAGTTACATGTAATCAATACAGCAAATTTATGCCACGATTGACCTGGTTATCAGTTTATGACGAAAATCATCTCATTGTTCAAGTTTTCTCTTGCACAGTTTTCAGTATTAAACAGTCTGATCAATAATGTAAAATCGATTCAAAACAAAAGTGTATATTCTGCCAGCCATGTAGCTCCGCATTACACACTGACGCCCCGCTGTTTTGGTTAGATTGCGGATATACTTATTCTGATAAGTATTTCAATAGTAAATATACTGCCCTTTTTATTTGTGAAGGGGTCTCCATCCTATAGAATTCTACCAAACTTATAGGACCTTTTAGAAGGCCAATAGTCCGGGTGAATTATAGGCTGCAAATCGGCCATTTTGTTGAGCAGCTGGCGCGCCATGTTATTCATTGGAGAATAAAGAGACGAGTATTCCCGAATTACCAGCTCAGAGCGAATTGTTGAGACCTATAGGTAAAACTAGAGATCAATAAACATTTAACATTAAAGTCCATCAGAACATGGGGTGCTCTCTATTATTAACACTATAGCGTGTCGTTCTTGGAGACAAGAGAGTAGTTAACAAAGACGTTATCATAAAGACAAGTGACAGGACACCTTACGGCCAGTTCGTTGCCTCCACACTGTGTCAACTGACTTCATTCAACTCTATCAGCATCATAGCAATGGGCAATACGTGGGTTTGTGTTTGTTATCTCCTCGTCCTGTGGAGCAACATAGCGGGTAAGTTAATTTGGTATGCGGGTATAGAAAAGTCAGTGAACCCTGGCTATTGTTAAACAAAACAAGATGGATATCAACACTGACATAAGAAGGTCGCAGATCTAGCTTAATACTGTCACCTGAATTGCGTTCTAGGTATATGTTATGAGCTTATCATGCTCGTTCCTGTCTACTAGATACGCATAAAGCTCACTGGGTGAAGAGACTTATGTCATGAACAAATTGGAATAAATGTTGCGTCCTGTAGAAGTTACCATGAGAAGAAGCGTTTCTTGACAACACATTTTTAAAAGATTAAAGTTTAAAAAGAAGGAAAAGTGTAGCCAGTATGCTAATCGAACACATGACATTATTAATTAGGAATTGACCATCTCAATATATATTGGCCACAAACCATAGCACCTTCCTGATTTACAATCGATTCTCTCTGCAAGAATATTATTCTAATAGTAACGAAAATGTTATCGAACAAAAAATGTCTGAAGAAAAAAAAACTATCAACAAAGATGAACCCAAAGAGTAAGAAAAAAAAAACCCAATATCACCCTGGCAGATTGATGAAGTATGTATTGTTTGGACAGGCTAAGAAAGCCCTATACGAGGCCACAACCTGCACATTTCTAATTTACCATCCGTTCTGTCTGACAGAATGCTATTCTAAGAGAAACGACAATGTTGTTGAACAAATAAGATAGGACGCAAAAAAAACCCCAACAAAAACAAACAAACAAAAAACAACAACAAAAGAGTAATAAAATAAATTGGGTATCACATTGAAGGATTGATAAATTATAAGATGTCGGACAAGCTGAGAACAGGATTTCGTGACCCACTTGCAACACATGTATATATATTTTGAATCGTCTTTTTCTGCAGAACAATAATAAGTAAATTATTTTTTTCTATAACTTACAGAAAAAAATATTTTGCATACAAAGTACATTTTTGCTACCTCTTTTTCAAATTGCTACTTCTTTTACACTATTTACGTCAACTGTTCAATCTTACATC
>JAVFBW010164700.1:0-11458 GCA_034783835.1 Mopalia ciliata
TAAAACCATGTCTTTAAACAGCAGTTTTAACTTCAAAATCTTACAGACGTCCACATCACAGATTAAGTTCACACCTTTGTTAATGACTAACAGTGTGAGTCCTATTGGAGGCGTGAGTAGTCAGTATAAATGTGTGTTCTACTGCCCATAAACATTTGTTCCCCATGCTACTGTTCAGCTCAAATACACATCCCCAACGATCATGTAATTGATCTGTGGACCTTTTGCTAATTGGTTTGTGGCAATAGTCAGCAGGTTGTCAGTTGAGGTGAGATAATCTTGTTAATCTCTTCTGCCCTTCGATATGCATTATCTTTGAAGCATGCGTTTTACAATTTAAATCTAAAAAAAACATTCCAAAATAACACTACATTTTTGGGTCAAACTTGTTGCATTATCAAGATTATGAAAAAAAGATTTCAGAAAGGCAAAAAAATTTTTTACCCCTGACTAGCGGTAGAGTCCTTAACTCTTCAGTTTTGAGGGGCCCACTGTACAAGGCTCAGCCCATCAGATTACTGATTCTTGTTTGATGTACTGCTGACACATTCAAGTCCCCCTATACACCACAGGTTACCTCATACATATACACTTACAGCCAGGGAATCACACAAGGTGACGCCCCCAAAATCACAGGGGTGGTATACTGTTGTTTTTTAAGTTTCTTCAAAGTTTTCCATAGCATCAGAATTAGAATGAATCCCATGTCAGACAAGTGAAATACACTTAAAAAATCCAGCCTTGCGTCTGACATAAAACCCCAATCAAAGAAAGAACTCTCAAGTGAGGTTTGCATCACTGATTCTGATTCTCTAAGACTCAACTCAATGCCCCTTTTCAACATAATACACATATTTGAAAAAGGCTTCACAATGTATCAGGAGATAAGTTTAATACATAATATATGTAGTTCCAAGTATTTAAATGTAGTCATTAGACTCATTACTCTATTAAATATCTCGTGTCATAACAAAATAAATAAATCTGCTTGCTTAAAAACTATTCAACTTACTATAAAACTATTACTAGACTAGTATAATTTACATTCATTAGATATAGTCAAAGTTCCTGTCTGACTAAGAGACTTGTTGCAGTTTTTATTATGCATAACAATTTCATTAAAATGTGTGGATTGCTTATGTATAGAAATTTGCTCACAATAAACATTACAATACGGGAATATTGTCACTGGCGATTTTGCCACAATACAAAGGGAATGTAATACTAGTAGTCAGCATGTTATCACACTATAATATGAATAATAATGATTGCATTACACCTACACTTATTGCAGGAAGGCAAAAACAAATTAGAGACACAGACACCCTGTGACAGGATGAATAAAAAAGATGATAAATTGTTGATCTTTACTTACCAAAATGTTAATTAGTCAATGTCAACACTGTCTGCTTTTCATTTGTTGAGCTTGCACTGAAATAAGTAGTTTGTACCCGGATCTGCAGAAAAAGTTAATGAACAGAGTTAACAACCTATTCCAATCAATCAATTGTTTTCAGCTTTGGAAAAGGGTAAGCTTATATGGATAAGTGTTTGTTCAACATTTTAAATGGGGTTTAAATACCAATTTTTCAACTGCAGATAAGTTTCACAGAGTATATTAAAAAATTCACAACTGCAATAAAAGATACATAGGCATGAATCGATGATACAAAATAGAGTAAAATTACAACTCGTATAAAAGATACACATGGATACATGGTGATTCAATATTATGGATAATAATATGCTTTACTTTAAAACCATTGTTAAGAATACAACAGTTTTAAAATAAAACAAAACTTTTATATTAATTATTATACCATTGTCACGAATGCAATGTTTTTGTTCTTTTTGTATAAACCGAAATATTGAATCACCAAGTATCCATGTGTATCTCTCATTGGAGTTCATACTTTTGTGATTCTCGACAATGTATAAAAAAAATCTTGAAATACTGAATCATCATGTATCCATATGTATCTTTTATTGGAGCTTAAGTTTGATTTTGTGAAATTTATCAGTGGGAATAATGCCATGATGATTTAATATTTTATAAGCATTGCTAAGAAACTATTCTTAACAAAGGTTTTAAAATTTACCAAGTGTTTATTGAATCACCATACATCCATGTGTAACTTTGTTTGGAGTTGCCATTCTAACCTACAGTTGGGTTTGACATTACCATAAGCTGGCAGTAACAGAAAAAGTGTTATTTAGATTGGAAGAATAATCAATTGGATTACTTGTATTAAGAGTATTAACCCTATTAGTGATGCCATTATTTATAACACTCTTATTCCTATCACTGATGTCAAGTCGATGGATTATACGCTGAGGTTTTTATAGACAAATAAAACTCAATATTTTTAATTTACCATCGGCGCACAAAAGCGTTAATGCTCAATTGTACTAACTTTTCATTGTCAATTAGGTAAAACCAACATGGATATGAGGAAATCTGCGGGTCATTCAATGTAAATTCTGGATTTTATAGCTCACCAGTGGCCAAAACTCAATTTTTTCTAACAAAACTGAAGATCAAATTTAAGAAAAACTCAATTTGCCATCATTTTTCATCAGGGTATTCCTGATGATAAAGTGTCTATAAAACACCTGATGCGGAATAACTATTGTGGCACAATAGGTGAGGTTTCAGAGGTTTCTAAGGCATAGGAAGCTGAACTGTTAGAGGATGTAAAAGGATCTTTGCTATTTCATGAAGTGCAATTAAAATGCAGTAAGCTTATATTATTTTTTTAAAAATGATCTAAACTGTAAACATGGGTGTGCCCCTTGTTCCAATCAGCACATGCGGTTTCAGCTGGGATGTCAAGCAATACAGTAACATATAAACTTGTTGGCTGATTTTTGTTATGTAGAGAAAATAACTACTTTCAAAATGATAAATATGGTTTGATTCCCTCCAAAATATAAGTGAGTGACTAAATAGATCTTAATCTTGGTTGTTCAGGGAAATCGTGAGAAATGGTAATGACCATGTACATGTTATGGAAAGTATACATATGATTACATATATTTGTGGAAAGCTTTAATAATCAAAATCACAGAACACAAGTACTGTAACTCCTAAGAATGAAAGCTTCATTTTAACTGAATATTTCATCTCGGATAAAAAGTTGCATACATCTCCTATAAATCCAGCAAGATGAAGTTATGGCAGATTTCCGAGCAACTATAGAATTGGTCTAAAACTAAACTTAAACCTAACCGTAAAACTAAACCTTTGATCTTCCCTAGCAAAGACATGATACAAGCATTTAGACCCTGATTTTGAATTGAATGATGGAATGAAGTGGGAGAGGAGAAAAAGTGGTGCACATGATCTCATTTAAGTACTGAAGGAAGCCAACAAGGTAGGTAGTAGGAATAAATAAAATGTGATACCGATTTGGAATTAGTTTCAATTTAATGATCCTACTTGTTAACTGCTTATACTACAGGAGTGCAGGGTTGTTCAATCTCATGAGTGTGAGGGGAAATTCTCACTGTCAGGTTTACAGGGCTAGGCCAGAATTAGCCATATAAATAAGACCTAGATATTACACATCTAGGTCTTAAATTTTGTTTGTTTGTTTGATTGGTGTTTAACGCGTACTAAAGGGTATTTCACTTATATGACGACTGACACAAATACAGAACATCACAAACAAATCTGCTGCCCTTACCCTTTAGTTCTGCGAACACCAGGGCAACAGAAAGCAGCCTCTTTTCTCACCTCTTGCAATCGACGAGGAAGCCGAGGATGTATTCTGCAGGGCCATGGCCCACCTGCTCCCTCATGGGACAGGTCTTGTATAAAACCAGCACTCTGATTGTTTGTTTGTTTGATTTGGTTTAACGTTATATGATTACGTGCCAGCACAATGGGCACAGCTGGAATTCTCTAAAATTACCAGGGAACGATCAAAGTTGCAACAAAATTTCCTGCTAGTGTACTGAACACACCTGGGCCTAGCATAATGCCTTTACAGACCTCAAACAACAGTTCAAATATACACAAATATGTTGAGTTTTATTTTCTTTTTATTAAGTTCACTGTCTGGTCAGAAATTATTCTAACTCAAACATTTCATCATGTGTAACCAATACCTACTGTCACACTTCAGTTTTATAATACATAAAGAACTCGACATAGGTGGGAGTGGCTTGTCAATTTACAATATAGTTCAGCCACCTGGACAAAGCTTCATAGTCAATATAAGGTAGGCATTGGGCAAAACATATGTAGCGAAGACGTTGGTCATTTTACAGATGATTTTTTTTTTTGTGCTTTGATACCTTCCCAAGTTCCCAGGCCTTTTGATTTGAGGTGAGTGATCAGTGTTAAAGCATAGGGCACCTCAAATCAGAAGGCCTGCCTTCCCGCCTATATTCAGAATCTTCTCGGGAACAAGGTTACTGTGTTCCCGACTTTGTCCAGCCATGCTAATGGATGAAGGAAACCACCCTCGACACCACTGGCAACAAAGAAAGACAGGACGGGACAAATACAGGACAACATCAACAGGACACCACAAACAGATCGGCTTCCTGTTCCCCTTTAGCTCTGAGAGCACCAGGGCAACATGAAGCTCCCTTCAACTGCAGCTCCAGGCCCCTGAAAACGACTACAAAAAACTACAGACACGTTTCCTACCTTATCTAGCTTGATGCAGGAGTCCTTTTAGCAAAACATAGCCAGTTTCATTCACTTTTGGTCGCCAGGCTTGATATATAGGTGGATTGCAGGCTGTGTTTTTTGTTTACTGTTGACTGCTTCACCGTATCTGTTAAGTACCGAGCCTGGCGATGCAAAGTGAACATTTAAACTGGCTGTGTTTTGCTAAAAGGACTCCTGCATCGAGCTAGATAAGGTAGGAAATGTGTCTAGTTTTTTGTAGTCGTTTTCAGGGTGCTGGTTAAATACAGGGCATTTTAATTTAAAACCTAGATGTGTAATATCTAGGTCTTATTTTAAAGGCTATGCCAGAATGTGTTTTAGGCAGCGCCAGAAACGTCGTGCTCCCGGTACATGGCCTCGAACACCAGGCCCGAGATACTGTTGTTGTTGTACACTGTTGTAATACTATTTGGATTATACTATTTGGAAACTAGTAAAATTCCAATCGCAAAAGATGTTCTGCATATATGCGCTCGGGTTTTATTACTTTTCAGGAGCTAGCCGACCTAATCAAACAGGATTTTAGATGAGAGGGGAGTCTTGAATCTGACCAAATAAAAAATCAGAGATTGTTGACATTGATGAGGTGACCGATATATTAACCTCCAGGTGCTCATTCGTGTGTTTATATCAAAAAAATGTTCCGTATGGCTTTAAAATGTCTTCTGGGTGTATTCTTATTGAAACATATGTGAACGTTACCCTTTTTTGTACTTCAGTATAACAAAATCAACTTTTCATCTGTCATTCCATGTCGTCTGTTGATCTACGCACAATGTACCTCTATACACAGAAGAGCTACACGACTTCATTGATGATGGTTTTTACTCAGTGAATATAAGCAGTCTAGTTTAAACGCAAAATTTGACACCTGCATCTATCCTTCAGTGAGATAACGGATTTTCGGTCCATCTCAAGAATAAGTGTGGCTTTTAGTAAGGCCTACTTCTTCTATTGGTCATCTTTTGCTCTTTGAAATTGTTTTGATCTAATACGTCGTTGTCGGCTGGGTACTTTATACTGTATAGAATATCAGATATGAATTCGCATCTACCGGCTGGGTAGCACAATGATTAGGGCTATGCCGCTAATCCGTCTTACGGGGGCATTAGCGGCATAGCCCTATACATTGTGCTATCGGCTGGGATGAGTATACTAGTCCCAGGCCGTTGTAATGAGGAACATAAGTCTGAAGTTACGAGCAAACAATTCGATGCTGATGGATTGTTGTTATTCGAGCACATTTCTTGTCCGTCGTGTGGCTCAGACGATGGGTTTTGTTACCTTAGGTCGTGCAAGACTGTTGCTGTAAACGTCATGCTTTATCAATAACAAAACATCAGAATGACTCAAACTAATATGGGGCCTACCACATACTTTTCTAGTGATAGATAGGCCTACGGAAACAGTCTTTTGAGAGAATAAAACAATAAATATTGAAAATGACTTTTTTGTCTTTCTTGCAGGCTACTAAAAGGCTATCTTTTGAATGTAGGCCTATAGTCTATAAGGTCTGCCAGTAGGCCTAACAAATCCATTTCAGAAACAAACAGGTTATCCTATATCATTTTGAACATCTAACAGGATGATTATTAAATCAGTCAAAGATAATTGTAAAATTTGATAATTATCTTATAGGATGTTTATGATTATAATAAAATCCTGTAGGATTCCAAAGACAAATTTTATCGCATTTTGGACAAAATCCTATAGGATTTTTAAGTACGGTATTTTCTCCCTTCTATTGTACTTGTGCATGTGCTGTTTAAATGCACCATTATTCGAATGCTGATGTGGAACAATATTTCACGCTCACTATAGTATGAATAAGGTAAGTCTATTATTGCAATGAACTCATTTTGAGGTATTAGGCAGTGTCAAATATAGGCCAACTGATAAGTGAAATTCTCTAGAGTACGTCATTAAATACCATGCAAACAAATATATATGTATAAAGATAATCGGGTATAGATGAATGTCTTTTACATTTTCATGGGTTTTACACTTTCGTCCAAAAAATACCGATTGACTAATGAGGTGTCGGCACCTTAATTAATTGGATTGTAAATTAAAAACAGCAAACAACCGTGCTTTACGGTGGAATCGTATTCGAGTATACTTGCCAACCTTATTCCAAATAACCGTGTTTAACAGTGGAAATACGCTGTATTTCCTCTGTCAATATGATTTGATACAAACTTGCTTAATAGTGGGCACATTGGTTACCTGTGCCAACCTGATTGAGATTCCAAACAATCGAACTATTGGTCAGCGAAATACAAACACGATGGCGCGTCTCAATGAAGAACAAGCAAAATTAATTTAGGTTTTGTTAGAGTCAAAAAGGCCTGAAACTGATCATTCACTTTATAAAAAATGCCCACGAGGCTCTCAAAGTGACGACGATCATATTATCTGAAGCTTCATCAGACTTCCTTCCATTGCCCTAGGGTACATCAAAACAACTCAGTCTAGGTCAGAAAATAACCGATAGGACGATATGGTTATTTTGGCTGAAGTGTTTCGATGTAGAACTTGATTATGTTTTTTACATTTATTCAATATAATGGTGTAAAAGACAATCCCCAGGACAGGTACAGCTATATCCCTCTTTTCAGCGATGCATTGTTAGAATAACATTTGGGGGTGGGATTGAGACCATTTTCAAAAATTGTGTATCATTGCTTGATGTCAATGCCGTAGAGCCGCGGTAGAGGTTGGCTTACTTAATCCATTGAGCTGACACACTGTCATACGAGGAAAGTATATCTTAAGTAGGCCTTTAAGGTGAAATTGGAATTTCACAATCATAAACAAGAATTAATGTTAAATTTGCCCATCTTAAACATGGACAAGAGGTCCAGCAAGATCTTAAATACTGCGTTAAACCCCAAATAAACCCGGCATGAGTATATGTCTTGTAACAATGACAAATGACCGCGCAAAACAGTATTTACAGTCTCCAAAAAAGTACAACTTGCAAATGGAATGGATTTAAATCTTTAATACCTAATGCTTATATTTTTGTACTACACAGGTTAATTGATCTAATGCTCGGCCTACATTATTTTGGTAAACTCTACAGCTGTATATATATATAAGTGTAAATGTCCAGGCATGTCGTTTCCTTAGTCACTACATGGATAATAACCGCTTATTGTAATAGAAGCGCTGGGCAGCTTTCCAACGAGATATTTAAGAGTTAAGTGTAGTATTACCGTATAACACACTGTTTTGACAAAAGCCAACATACATTGAACGATTTATAACTAGAATTTCAGCACTACCAAACTCGGGGATTATTGTAATACGGGCCAAGCATATTTATATGACACCTAGCTATCAAATACCTGCTGTACGCACTAGCTATTTACACGAAAGCAATCTGGTCAAAATCATGTTAAGTGCTATTGTGACGCGGTCTGCCAGACCCTATAGATGTTAACGCGTTTGGCTGTGTGCATATAATTTTAGGAAGTTGCGCTGCTACAGTATTCACGTTTCAGATCAACCCTGTTCATGTAAATTTGTTAACGCAGCTGCTATCGGGCGTGCTACAAAGTTATCCTGGGGCGTGAAGTATCTTGTCGGTCATGAGAAAGATTTGTGTTAAATAGCTTATAAACATTCGATCGTCACTCCAGGATAGACGATACACAAATTATCATATAACTTTCTGTTTGCAGTTGTGCCTAGTTTATTCAGACTTTTGAAAATTTTAATAATAGGCCTTCATCCATAGTAAGAAGTTGGCGTTTCAAAACTTCGTCGTAATGCCTAGTTTGAGTTCACCTTGGTTTCAACAGAGGCCAATCCCTGGGGCATCAACTCCAGCGCCTGAAAACAGCCAAAAGCCGGTAATAGCATTGACCAATAAAGAGGTTGAGAAACTTAATCAACGTCTAGCCAGACCGACAGTGTCAAGCAACGTTAGGCGGAGTTTACACTGGAAGCAAGAGGATTGCCTAGACGAGGGGAGACAATCCTGGACCAAGATGAGTCTCTTTAAGGACACCAAAAACTGTATGTGGAGAAATAACGGCACTGTAAAATCCTCCTGCAAACTGTAGGAAATTATACACACGGACGTGTATGATTAAATATACATTCGTTTAGCCTTTTTATCAAAACTGTACTTGTTGTGTTGGTACTATTAAATATGCCATAGCTATTTATATTAAACCTGTGTTGCAGTGAAGATAGAATTAATCCCAGGACAGCTTTGTTAAACGTCTGATGCAATGTCATAATGTCATACTTTTCTTCCAACTTTACATAGACCTTTGTTCTTTTAACGGATGCCATTATAACTTTTATATCTGTCATATATATATTTATCTGCGACCAATCAAAGTAAAGGGGGTTAACTAGAATGAACTGTAAAATTGTGCTTAAGTTTATTATGTTGCTTCTTCAGTAACATTGGACAAGTTCGAGGGCAGTCATAGCGCAGGTTTTTACAGAGTGTTTTGCCAAACATACAACAAATTCGATATTTTAGGACGATAACAACCGTCAACGTTATACAAATCATAGTTGCTGGACCTATACAGATTGGCTTAAAAGAATTTCGTCTTCAGTCATCACTCATTTCGTGTGTAATCCAAAACAGGACTCTTGTGGTAACCTCTAGATTTCCAATTCGATGGTATACCTTTACCACCCTATAGATGTGATAACCCGGATTTGTTTATCCTGGAAACCATTTAAGAAGGATAGACTTATATTAAAGGAACAAGCCTTATTTGTGCAAAAGTTTTTTTTTGTTTTTTATTTTTTTTTATACTTTAATTGACCCAAGTTAAAGGGAAAACCAACTGTTCTGCGACCTAAGCTTTCAAAGACAAAAGTCTGTATTGCTTTTGAGTAAGCATATAGCCGTTTATTAGCTAATTTAGGCGGTACTTACCTCATTGTTCGAAAACACGGTCGGTCACCAGTGTTTACGTTTGCTTATGGATGCATTGGAAGGCCTCTATAATAACACAGCGTATACACAAGCTTGGTCATCCGAGCGAAATTTTAATATGTTGTATACAAATCAAAATAGCTCTTTGGGTTACACATACGTTTAGCATGTTTTCAGCTGACATGTGGTTTTTAAAATCCGGTCTTTAGTGTACCAGGTTGATATGTACAAGCCTTTGTTTGTTAATTGTTTCGCTTGGGGACGGATTCCGAAAGAGCCTTACTATCGGCTCTATATGGAAGCATCCAGCAGCTAGTTGATATAACTACGTACCGTGTTTTCGAACAATGACGTCAGTTCCGCTTTTTAAATAAGCTAATTAATTGCTTTGCTAATTCGATTGTAAGTGCAATACAGATGGTTGTCTGAAAATATAGACAATACAAATACTGAGTTTAGATCGAAAAACAGTTGTCTTTCCCTTTAAGAACAATTGAGTCTCATGACAGTGACCATTTAATTGATTTGGTTTATCTCCGATATATTATTGAGTGATAACAAATAGGCCATACACATATAGGTCTCCAAAGAAATGGTTTGCATTTAATTTTATATCGTACAAACTGAATTCTTCGTGAGATAACAATTACATCTGAAATGAAACAGTAAACTCCCTCCCCTTGTTGAAATCCTACCGCGGATCAAACCCCTTCTCCCAAGGAATCTATCTTCTAAAAGTCAATGTATAGGGGCCAAAATGCAGAGAAATGAATGGCCATACGTCATATGTTTTTCTCCGCATATATTTTCCACTTAATTTTGTTTCTTATTTTAACCTGGAGAACCATGGTTCGGTACTCCAGCGCTCTAACAGACGGTAGTTTTAGTGTTCAAAAAAGAGTGCTCATGAACTGGATAGCCGGCTGCAAAATCTGTCTAGTCCTAGATATGGACAAATCCATTTTGTTTTTTTCATCAATTGTTTATATTTCTTGCATGTTTGAGGTACACAGTTTAAAAATACGAAGAAAAGAGACAAACATACAAACACACAGTCTATTTTGTCAATGACTTTTTTTTATTTATTAACTTCTTTTATCAAACACTTACAAACCAGGCGACTGTGAGTGAATAGCATGGAAACTGAGAAATATGGCTATGAACGGGAGAAAGATATACAGCTATAGCAATGTAATACACGAAAAGCTTTCCACTCCTCTATGGATTATTAAATACAAATGCAAATCTAACAACATAAATACAAAGCTTAATCGACCTGAGTATCCAGAGTGCTCTTCTATAAATCATTAAATTTATATATCCTATGGAAATTGTGTAACGAAATTAGAAACGTAATCCATGGTCGATATACGGAGCTTCCGTAAAGAACCACAAGTCAGATCGGGAAGAAATAATAATTTTTATGGCAAAGCATGGCATATAAATTTCTCAACAATAAAAATTTATGTTGGCAGTTGAATTAGCTATACTGTAGTAGGCCTACACTGTGTTCTCAGTACATATATTCATACAGTTCACGAGTCCCAGTAACCGCGGTTTACGCTCTACTGTCTTCACCCGCTGCAGCTCCACAACACTGTCAGTCAATGAGGGTGTGTCGATGAACTCACAAACGAGACATTTCCTCAAACTAACACTCATCCTATAAGAAGAAAAATTGAGAATTTGGAAAACCCCGAGTTTGACAGATAATATTATGCTTAACATAACATGTTATCAGAAGTCTATCAAGTAGAAGTATGAAACCAGCCATTACCCAGTCTCAACGGCATTGTGAGCTGGCCAGCGCTGATTGTTGAAAAAGCGCCCCCTAGCGAGACATAGAGAAACCTCCAAGGACAAGAATT
>JAVFBW010164711.1:0-11457 GCA_034783835.1 Mopalia ciliata
ATATTATAGCCTAAATAGGTCACGTTTGATGTATTTACCATCATTTGATGGAGGGGTGATTGGGCTGTTGTTTACATTCCGAGCCGGCTTGACAACACCTATAACCGTCCAGGCTGTTGTAACTCAAGATTTCGCCGGTCATGGTCTGTCAAGATTTGAACTCAGAACTCCAAAAGAACCGGTTAAAGTATGTGCCAGGGGTTTTCACTTAACGAAAGTTTGGGAGGAGCTGTGGGGCCAAACGTTAACATTACGACTTATGGCAAATTAATGGTGGTCTTATGCCATCTATAACAACATGGCGTATACGCAAGCTTGGTCATCCAAGCGCAATGTTAATCTGTTGTATACATATATAGCTCTTTGGGTAAGACATAAGATTAGCATGTTTTCAGCAGACATGCGTTTTTAAAAAATCCGTTTGATATGTCCAAGCTGTAGTTTGTTGTTGTTGTTTCGCTTGACGACGATATCCTCACTTTCAGCTTTATTGAAAGCATCCACCAGTTCAGGCAATACGGGACAGCCACGACTAGATGACAGAAAAAACCGTGTTTTAGAACAATGCCGTCAGATTCTTTTTTAAATTTACTAATTATAAACGGCTATGCAAATTCGACTGCAAGTGCAGTTCGTACTGTATGGTTGCCTTTAAAAATATGCAATCAAAAAAATAAGTATAGGTCGAAAAACAGTTGTCTTCCCCTTTAAGGCTGGCAATTTGTTCCCTTTGGCCCAATTGATTAAAACCGTCGCCGCTTAGATTCCATAATGGTTCCTCATGTTTTGACCGTGAATTATCTGGACCTGGACCTCCAACATATCGTGGACCTACGATAGGGCGTCGATCTCCGCCATAGAATCTCTGTGCTCATCCTCGACCAGATCTCCCATACCCTCCCTCAAATTAGCCCGAAAAGCTGCCACTTCCAAAATTGTGTATCTTATCGAACTACAGCTCCTCCGTCTGTTTACCGCTCATGGGTTCCTCTCCTGGTGGACTTCATGTGTCGAAGCTATCTGTTTGAGTGAGTCACACAGGAAGACCCGGGCTAGTAGCGGGATAATCTTCTCCAGCAAAGGGTTACTATTCCGAGCTACTCTGCATTCAACCCTTGACGGATAATTCATGTACAATGGACTTGGCTTCCAAGTAATTGATTGGATGAGTAGGAACTTCTACGCATCCAATCAGATGTGACGAATGTAACTGTAAACCGCAAGAGTTAACTAGCACCTTGATGGTTTTATCCGCCAGATGGCGTAGCTGAAACTCCCAGTGTACATTAATTATCTGCCATGGGTTGAAATGCAGAGTAGCTGGGAATGGAATCTCTTGGCTAGAGAAGATGCTGCAGGATGAGATTTTCTTCTTCTTTTTTTATCTTTCACGGGGTTTACTTCGTGTTATTCACACTGCTCTGTCAGAATTTGATACTGTCGTGATATAAGTGAAATACCCGCCAGTACTACGTACACCCCAATCTAACATCAGACTAGAGCATAGATATGAAACTTGAACTCCTGATACGTGTATATATAATGAGTGATTCTTCTTCTAAGTTGATCGGAATATCTTGCTTAAGTAAACGGTACACAATAGTTATCAACATAAAAATATTTTTTAAACGATAAAAGCCAATTTTGCCGAAATTAATGAAATATAATTTTATTGGTTTACAGAACATATATAAATATGGTCCACGGGGAAAAAGGTGTACTTATAATTATTATATATAGTTCTCCATGGAGAAAATCAGAATCAATTGTTTTTTGAAGAGTTACAAATGTTCCACGAGTTATATGACTAATGTTGACCATATCCTTTGCCATAAGGGTCGCCATAGTTCCCGCCTAACGTATCTCCCAAGCCATAATCTCCGAGTCCGATAGGGCTTAAACCAACATTTCCCAGGCCTCCTATGGCTAAGGGGTCGAAGTTAATACCGGGAGTTCCAATGGATTTATATTTCCTGTTGTTCCTCATGTTTTGGCCGTTGATTATCTTAACATTAAGTCGAGAACCACCCTGGCGATTATATCGGCCACCCCCATAGCGTGGAACCCCAACAAATCGAGAACCTCCGGCAAAGCGTGGACCCCCGACAAAGCCTGGACTTCCAACAAATCGTGGACCTCCGCCAAATCGTGGACCTCCGCCAAATCGTGGACCTCCGCCAAATCGTGGACCTCCGCCGAAGAATCTCCGTCCTCCTCCTCGGCCATATCTCCCAAACCCTCCTTCAAATGAGCCCGAAAAACTGCCACCTACAAAATAAAAAGACGTGATATTAACTATAACGGTGCAGTTGTTCAGCCGGGAGACTTACGTAGCCTGACGAGAAAAGTATAAGACTGTGGCAAATTTATATATTTGTGTTGTGAATTAAAATTCATGAGAAATGAATGGGTACTATTAAATCAGTAAATTGAAGTACACATATGTATCATTTAAGGTTGTAAAAATAATAAACTTTCGTGTCTAATCCGATCTATGCCGCGCCCAATAGCGCCATAGACTGTGTCGCCCGCAATATGAGGGTTCTCGACCGGGGCTAGTCGGACCACAGGGCTTCCTTCTGTGTACCACTCATCTCCCGGTGAACGTTAGGTATAAAATGCCGCTGAATGAGGAAGTCATAAAATGAGACTCGCCTGTGATAAGCAGAGTGGGGCTGTTTTGTTTTTTAAAATATTTTTTGTTCATGGTTATTTTATTTTAAACTGACCCAGCCCGTGTTGATTATCTTGTCAACTAAACCGTCCTAGCTCCTCAACATGATAATCTCAATCGAATTCCCCTTAGCCGGTGCATGATGATGATCGTGTTAACGGGAATCGTCCTATAGTCATTGATGATCATAATCTCAACAGGAATCGCCCTAGTCCGTGAACATGATCTCAGCTGGAATCGCCCTAGCCAGTGATCACGATCTCAACTGGAATCGCCCTAGTCCGTTTGGCCCGTAAACATGATCGTCTCAACTGGAATCCCTCTAGGCCGGGATCATGATCGTCTCAACTGGAATCTCTCTAGCCCTTGAACCTGATCGCCTCAACTGGAATTACCCATGCCTGTGAAGATGATCGTCTCAACAGAAAATGCCTTATCCCATGATGACGATCATCTCAAATGGAATCGCCCTATCCCATGATGATGATCGTCTCAAATGGTGTCGACCTATCCCGTGATGATGATCGCGTCTAGTAGCTTGTCTGGTATTGTGGAAATAGCAGAAACTTTTTTAACAGGAATTATCACATTATATATGTGTTCACAGTCTCCATTTTGGTTCCAAACAGTATGCAAGCGCTTATGTTAAGGGGTGGAACTCGAAATGAGCATTTGGCCGTTATAGTCCACTCAGTTTTATAGCTTGTCTGCGCATATTATAGAAAAGGAAGTGACCCTTGCAAAGTTCCCCTTTTCCGCCTTGCCTTGGGAAGATTTAGGAACACGTTAAGTGCTTTTATTCTATATAGTGAAAGTCTTCTGGAAATTCAGCTTACCATCCCTCTCGTCACATGGCGAACTCATACTCAGCCGAATGGGGATCTCACCCAGAATACGGGGACCAAAGAACGTGGCTTAACCGTTTATCTAGTCGGACTACAGATCCTCAGTCTGTTTAATACTCATGATTTCCTCTCCTGGTGGAGTTCTCATGTTAAAGTTCTCCATGCGAGAGAGTCACGCAAGAAGACTTCGGCTATCAGCGGGTTTGGTTTGTTTGTTTTTCATGGGGTCTTCCTTGTTTTATTCACCCTGCTCTATCCGAATTCTATACTGTCGTGATATAAGTGAAATACATATCAGTCCGACATAAACCACAATCTAACAACAGACTAGAGTATAGCTCTCAAACTTGCACTCTTGATACGTGTATATGTAATGGATGATTCTTCATCTAAGTTGATCAGAATATTAGTGATTCTTCTTGATCGGAATAGCTTGCTTAAGTAAACGGTACACATTAACAATAAACATGAAAATACTTTTAAACGATAGAAGCCAATTTTGACGAAATTAATGAAATATAATTTTATTGGTTTACAGAACATATATAAATATGGTCCACGGGGGAAAAAAGGTGTACCTATAATTATTATATATAGTTCTCCATGGCGAAAATCAGAATCAATTTTTTTTTTGTTAAAGAGTTACATATGTTCCACGAGTTATATGACTAATGGTGACCATATCCTTTGCCATAAGGGTCGCCATAGTTTCCGCCTAACGTATCTCCCAAGCCATAATCCCCGAGTCCGATAGGGCTTAAACCAACATTTCCCAGGCCTCCTATGGCTAAGGGGTCGAAGTTAATACCGGGGGTACCAATGGATTTAGATCTCCTATTGTTCCTCATGTTTTGACCGTTGATTATCTTTAGATTCAGCCGGTTACCACCCTGACGATTGTGTCGGCGGCCGCCATAGCGTGGACCTCCGATAATTCGTGGACCTCCGATAATTAGCGGACCTCCGATATATGGGGGTCTTCCGATAAATCGTGGACCTCCGCCAAATCGTGGACCTCCGCCAAAGAATCTCCGTCCTCCTCCTCGGCCATATCTCCCAAACCCTCCCTCATATGAGCCCGAAAAACTGCCACCTACAAAATAAAAAATAATGATACTAATACATACCAAAATGGTGTAATAACTCTATCAGACACCATCATAGTCGTACTTGACAATTTTTATCGCTGTGACGAGTTTGTACTCCTAATCAATCGCTTGTACATGACGAGCGAATTGTACATTAGTAAAGTACATAGATGTCTTTGAGATCCTGCTTAAACGACTGATCCGTTGACATTCACCCAGCCCTTGAAGATGATCCTCTAATCTAGAATCCCCATACTTGTGAGAAGATTATCTCAGTTGGAATCTCCTTGACGATGTTGATCTTAATTGATCGGATACCTTGATTGTGTAAAACAGCACACTGTAATTATAAACACGAAATAATGTGTGACACATAAAATCAAATTTGCCAGAATGAATAAAATATATCTTTATTATGCAGAATGTATACACTTGTGATTAACATGTGAATATCATACCTGAATATTTTTAATCCTACTTAACCATGACACATAGCATTATTTCAAGTTTTCAATCTTCAGGATATGTATGAAAAAGAGTTATTTATTATACATTGTGACAAAAGATAACATGATAAGTTGTGGTCCGTGGCTTGGACTTTATCACATATGTCTATTTAGTTGTTATAAATATTCCTGTGATGCTGAATACAATGTGTCCGTGGCAAAGTGTTCCGTCAGCCTTTTTACCCAACCTGACCGTGTCCGTGTGGGTCACCAAAGTTTCCATATGGGTTGCCATGGTTTCCGTGTGGGTTGCCATGGCTTCCGTGTGTATAGCCATGGTTTCCGTATGGGTCGCCATAGTTTCCGTGTGGGTCTGCCAATCCATAGTACCCGATTTCGAGTGGGTTTAAACTTAAACTAGGATTCCCAACTGCTACTGTGCCTAATGGGTTGTTATAACCGGGTTTGTCAACGGATTTGGACTTCTCTTTGTTTTTCATATTTTGGCTGTTGATTATCTTGATATTAAGCTTAGTGCCACCATGACGAGCGATCTTTGCACCGCCCAATCGTCTACCAAGGATTATTCTTCGACCACCGAGAATTCGTCGACCTCCAATAATTCGTGGAACTGCGATAAATCGTGGAACTGCGATAATTCGTGGACGAGCGACAATTCGTGGAGCAAAGAAGCCTCTGCCAAATCTCCCAAACCCACCTACAAAACCACAACATAATATGATGTATACTAATTTGCCCTGTGTTAAAACATGTGCTGCGACACTGAAAAAATATCAGAGCGAAAATATAACACTTGACAAACGAATGACCATAATGTTGTCCTGTACAATGAGGATGGGTTCGACCTATGACCGTTGGATGAAGATGTCGACTGGAGCTGACCTATAATCCGGTTGATTACATGTCGACTGGAATTGAACTACATCGGCGAATGTACATGTCGACTGTAATTGAACTAGTTCGGTGGATGTTTCTGTCGATTGGAACTGACCTAGTCCGATGGATATACATACAGACTGGAATTATACTAGTCCGGTGGATGAACATGCCGGCTGGAATTGAACTACTCCGGTGAATGTACATGTCGACTGTAATTGAACTAGTTAGGTGGATGTACATGCCGGCTGGAATTGACCTTGTCCGATGGATATACATACAGACTGGAATTGACCTAGTCCGGTAGATGTACATGCCGGCTGGAATTGACCTATTCCCGTGGATGTACATGCCAGCTGGAATTGACCTAGTCCGGTGGATGTACATACAGACTGGAATTGAACTAGTTCGTTAGATGTACATGTCGACTGGAATTGACCTAGTTCGGTGGATGTAAATATAGACTGGAACTGACCTAGTTCCCTGGATGTACATGTCGGCTGGAATTGAACTAGTCCGGTGGATGTAAATACAGACTGGAATTGACCTAGTTCCCTGAATCTACACGTCAGCTGGAATTGAACTAGTTAAGTGGATATACTTGCCGGCTGGAATTGAACTACTTCGGTGAATGTACATACAGATTGGAATTGAACTAGTTCGGTAGATGTCTCTGTCGACTGGAATTGACCTAGTTCAGTTGATTACATGTCGACTGGAATTGACCAGTCCAGTTGATTGCATGTCGACTGGAATTGACCTAGTCCAGTTGATTACATGTCGTCTAGAATTGACCTAGTTCAGTTGATTGCATGTTGACTGGAAATAACCTTATCCTGTGTATGTAGACGTCGACTGGAATTAGACTAGTTTGCTGGACCAGTGTGCATAACTACATTTCTAAAAACACAAATGTTTGTATGTTCACACAGGTTTCGTGTATCACACGATTTATATGTTGACTGTTTTTCAGACGCTTTACAATTTGCCGTCATGTATAAGCCTACTTGAAGACAAGTCAATAACAGAGAACGATTAAATGACGAGAACTGAATCTACAAGCCTCGGGAAACCGTTTCTCTGACTTCTCGGGGAACATTTGCCACTTCCAAAATATAATTTGTTTCTCATCAGCGTGATTTCCCACAACACATCCTACCCCTATTCGGCCCCACCTCCGCATTCTGGGACTGGGGCCATGTATCAATACGACTGCCCTGACAGATAGTCGGTCGGGCTCATGCTTATATATTCTCAGTAAATTTATTTTGTTATTAAGATGGGATGCCTTGCAACGTTAATATCTTTATTATTTGTTTCGCGCATTTCATGGGGCCTGTCTTTAATCAACAAGCCACCATACATCTTAAAGATACTCTAACTCCCCCTCAGCTCAAAATTTGCAATTTTTTTATTATTGCATATTCCAAAAGTTGAGATAGGTATCTTTATCTCAGAGCAGACCCGATAAAAAAAATTTAAATTTGAAGACCGTTACCTTTGATGATAAAACTTGACTACTTTATTTACAACAGCGGCGTTTTGACAATCAATAAATAACAGGTAGCTGCCTGGAGAGGATTAACTGTCTGAGCGCTGTGCATAAACACGTATCAACGGTTTACGTGTATTGTATATTAAGCACTTATTCACTGACGCCGCATGTGGTTGATTGGTGTTTGCCTGTTCAGAGTTTGATCACAGCTTTAATGGAATTCAACTTAAATTTGATACGGTAACCTCTTGTCAATTTTATAGAAAAACTGGTATATTTCACAATATCTATGCATACTTATTTGCAAAACATACATAGAATGACTCAATTCGATATAATAAACAAATTGTGAAAAAACTAGATTGAATTACTTCAAAGAATTTACCATGAAAGAGGTAAAACTGTCATAAAATAGATCAGAAATACATTTTAGCGGTTTTCTCTGCATTCATTGTTCAGTGTACCGTACTTGGGAAAATGCCTACTCCTCAGCTAGTTTTATACCTACAGAATGGTTTTTTGGCACATTTCATCTTAACATATAAAACTAAAAAAAACGGTCATTCAGATTTTTAATATCTTTTTTCGTTTCTTAGATAAAGGTATAAGAAGTTGAAATTTCACTATTTTGACTCATTTTTAAAATATTTTTGACCATTAACCCAATATTGCAAGAAAACTAAGACAAAAAGGAAAAAAGTGTGTGACTGTATTTTGGTTCACATTATGTATTATACGTTGATGTAAAATTGAACAGTTGACGTAAATAGTGTAAAAGAAGTAGCAATTTAAAAAAGAGGTAGCAAAAATACACTTTTTAAGTTTTGAAATTTTTTTTACTCATTATTGTTCTGCAGAAATAGACGATTCAGGATATATATATATGTGTTGCAAAATTCACAGTAGTTTAGAAGTAAAACGGGGAAATATAAAAACACTCTTTAGGGGGGTTAGAGTAGCCTTTAGGGGAGGAATCTATATGAGATATTGTCTATCTATTGGATACTTTTCATCTGTATTGTACCTGTGTTTAGCGCAATATTAATGCTAAGTAACTTTTGTAATTTCTTTATCTGCTAGAAATATGTAAGGGAAATATTACATAAAAGGTCCACCATGTATCCATTTTATTAACCGAATCCGCATTCGAATGTTTTGCAGTTAAAAACGGGGAATCGCACAAAAAAAGCAATACCATTTTGTAATAAAAATTATTGAACATTTTTAATTCCAGAATGACTTTTTTGTCTACCTCTTTGATTAAATCTTCAACTTACTTCTCTTCTCTATGTGATGTGTCTCCTCTAGTTCGTTGTCTAACGTGGTGTCCAGTTCTTCTGCGGCATCGTTTTCTTCAAGTGGGGCACAAAATACCACAAGAGTTTGCACGGTAAATAGAACAGCCAGAAGTAAGCTTAGTTTAGCCATTATCAATCTGGAATAAAATCAATAAATCTTACTAAAAATTTGAAAATGTATCATAAAACTATCTTAAAATTAAAAACGTTTAAATTTAGATTGACTGATCGGAGGATTGTAACTGATGTATGCAAATTCCGATTTACACGTGTCCTGATTTACAGTGTTTCGTGACGTCATGTTTTGGAATCTGACTGGCAGCCTCCATAATCATGACTGCACAACATAACCGCATATTTGTTATTTAATATTATGTACATATTATTAATTAATTGATTTTGTGTTTCTCTGATATTAAGGAATAAGCCTATATGACTAAGGGTAGTATACTGTCAAGTTATATTTACTGGAGGATTATTAATAGTCCACCCGAGTCCTCGTTACACATTATTAATCGGTGTTAGTCTGACTATATATTGAAATACACCATGTGGCAGAATAATAGAATAAGGAATATTCTGTAAACATGTAGTCCATCGCTATCCATTCTTTATCAGCAACACATGCTCAAGAATAAACTTATATTAAGCTACACAAAAACTTTATCCAGACAAAGAGCCCTTACCTTTTTACAATCACCCTGCTATGTGTTCGTCGGATTGACCGTACTGTCATTCCCAAAGTTTAATTTATATACACGCGGATTTTTTCAACAACAAAAAAAAATTCGAGCGAAAGTGGAAATAAAACAATGGAAAGTTGCGGAAATCGACTTTCTTATCTGATACGTGTATTTGACACACCAATTACAGATCAATTAAACTCAATTATAAGTTATAATAAAACGTAAGCAGTTCATAAAATTGATATGAGTGAGAGGAACAAAAGCCGATACAAAATATAAATCTAGCTTACCAAAAAACTGTCCACTGCAGCTGTACCGGATCTAAAGAGATGGGTGTATTTATAGAGAGGTGTATAAACCTACATATTTTTAAGGTATAGAGAGAAAAAAAGTATCCAGGAGGATTCCAACTCGGGTGTCAGGCCCACGGCCGTGGCTTAGTGGTTGGCGAGTCGCTTTCTAAGTATGCTTCGATGTACCGTTCACATGATCGAGTCAGTCTAACCCTCAGGTATATGAGGGAGTCACAAGATGTGGCTCCGGCAATCGCGGTGGGTTTTTTTTACGAAGTTTCCACCTGGTTCTCCACCGTAATAGGGAAAGAAACTGTGAAGTGGACAATTCGTCGTTATATAAGTGAAATACCCTTGAGTATTACGTTAATCCTTTATGAAACAAACAAACAAACAATCGAACTCGGGTCTCTGGTTAAAGCCATGGCAGCACTATAAATAGAGGCCGATGAGAGAACGACGAGACAAATTCATTATAGTAAAGACCGTGAATATCGACGTCAATCACGTCTCCATCGGAATTAACCAAATATTTATATATGTACAAGCCATGGGCTATGGCAAGCCGTTTTACCACTTCTACCTTTATTCTACATATGCTGAATTCTGTTCCACATATGTTGAATTCTTTTCCACATATGTGAAACCATTTTCCAAATATGGTAAATTCTTTTCCACATATGTAAAATAAATGACTTTATTTTACATATGTTAAAAAGAAATTCACATATGTGGAATACAATTTCACACATAGGGAAAAGAATTCAACATATGTGGGAAAATGATTTTACATATGTGAAAAACAATTTCACATAATGGAAATTCTTTTTCATATAGGTAAAATTAATTATTTATTTAACTTATGTTGACAAGAATTTCCCTTATGTAAACCTGAATTCAACATATGTGGAAATCTGTTTCACTGATGTAAAATAAACAGGTGAGGGGAACTCTTTTGTAGATTGTGAAATGAAAGCATCCACGACCTCAATTACCGATTTTCCCCTCACAACTATACAGACATAAAGATTATTACAAGTATATGGAAATCTGTGCATATTACTTATGCTAATTAAGTGATAATGTTTTACAGTAGAATAGTGTCCAATTTGTCCGATTGTCTTTGAATTGTCTGCAAACGTTACACAACATTGGAAGGAGTGGGGAGGGGGGGGTGGGGGGGGGGGTATATTATCAGCTTAGCTCATTACATGTACATTTATTAATTTAACAATCTTTTCAAGTAAATTTGCGTTAAACGTTAAATCCACATTGAAAGTCCAGATATTAATTACTCTAACGAGCTTGATGCAGACATTTAAATCATTTTGCATCTTTAGCTTGAAGGCAAAAGCAATGAATTCCCTTTCATTGGCGGAACAGGTGAGCTCTTTGGCAGCATTTCATATCTGCATCTTGTTCTCCTACAAAAATGTCTCATGAAATCATTTAAGTTTTTTCAACTAATGGCCCAGTGGACCCATTTATGTTTAGGTATATAATTTCTGTACACCATCTGCAATGAGAAAACCTCCATTTGACACATAGTAAAGCTCATTATGTATGAGACATAGGAGTCAATTTTGTTAACATAAGCATTAAACCTTAAACAAATCTGGTCAATCTCAACAGTTTACACCGAGGAACCGCTATCACCAGATGAAATGTATGGCTGCTTTGTTGTGGTAACCTGGGTGTGTGTGTGTGTGTGGGGGGGGGGGGGGGGGGGGGGTTT
>JAVFBW010164722.1:0-11457 GCA_034783835.1 Mopalia ciliata
GTAAAAAGTGGACAATCCGTCATCATATAAGTCAAATACCCTTGAGTACGACGTTAAACACCAATCAAACAAACAAATCCGAACTTAGCATTTAAGTTAAATAAAATGAGAACTGTTTTAAATACAGCGCCTTGAATATCTGTAATTTACCCTTTCACAAAATTTTATTTGGTAACCACTTTTGTAATAGCCCTTGTACACTTTCCCATCAGAAATATCACAGAGCAGCCACTGTTAGTGGGGTTACAAACCATCCATGCTCAGAAAGTATGGTGTCCTAATTGGTCTTCAAATAACTGGGTTTCCACTTTTGACAGGGTGTCCAAATGAGACAATTTTTCACTTCAGGGCGTCCATTTGGACGGGTGTCTGCCTAAGTTGTTGTCCATGCCTGGGACCTCAATGCTTTTTACAGGGAAGTCTCTTCCTGGAAAATGCTTTTGCTCATTTTGGAATACATGTATGTATTTGAATTACCACTGATAAGTTTCACATATTAAAAAGTGTGGTGACAACTCAAAAAAATGATGAACAATTCAGTTTGACTATATATTTTAATTTCTGTTTATTTGAACCATGCAAGAAATGATAAAAGCTTACATGTAAATAAAATAAATTTTGACTTATGGCACAGATAAGAGTAGTCGAGGTTCCCTGAGTTAGGTGCACGATTGGCATTTCACACAATTTCTCATGTTACTTGTCATGTATAGGCAGTGAGCCAATGTGTTATAAATGTTTAACGTCACATAATGTTTTACCTAGAAAAAATGACAATAAAGCCAACCTTAATGGGTTCCGTTTGATCTCTTACTTAAAACCTCACCTCATGTATAATGAAAGTTACAGCTAGCTGCTGTCCCACACTCCTAGCAAAATCAACAGCCCTCCCCACGCTTTAATGCCAACTCTGTAATGACACTACATGAGGAGAAAAAAGTGAAATTATACTACTATCACATGACACATTGACACTAACAGAGAAGTATCCAGAGTCATTTAGATATGGCAGCTGCAAATGTATGGGCGCCCAAATTATTTCAAGCTCAAATTAATGTCAATATATTACAATTTTCATAAATGCCTGTTAAAATCAAGCTAAAAGCGGATTCAGAGCCCTGATTAATGATTATGGTCTGAAGAATTTGGGATAGGAACCTGGGAAAGTTTTCTAAAAAGTGCCCAGACTAAACACCTATCAAAGTGTTACGGTATAAAATATGTGTTTCAGGTAATTGAAGCCATTGCCAATGCTATTGGATCTACAGAAGGATGCAATCTATTGGATGTTGATCCAGGAATGTCCACCAATCGTACTGTGTATACGTTTGTCGGGCCCCCAGAGGCGATTGTAGAGGGCGCTTTGAGCGGGGCAAGAGCAGCTTATCAATTGATAGACATGTCTCGTCACACTGGTAAGGATAATTTTTGTCAGTTGACTTAAGGAATAATTTAACCTTTTGACTATTTTATAATTTAATGTCAGTAGACCTAGTAGAACCTTTTGTTAAAAATGTAATATTTTAATTACTGAAAGGAATAAAAGCACAATTTGAGGGTTCTTTGATGTCATAAAACCCTTATTATTTAAAACAAGAACTGTGAAGGATAATTCAATTTGATAAAAAAGTGATTTTTCATTGTTCAAAACTTACATTGTTTACAGCGGGGGGTTGGAGGGAGCTTCATGTTGCCCTGGTGCTCTCAGAGCTAAAAGGGAACAGGAAGCCATCCTGTTGTTGTCGTCCTGTATTTGTCCCGTCCTGTCTTTGTTGCCAGTGGTGTCGAGAGAGTGGTTTTCTTCATCCATTGGGCTGGCACGTCGTCATATAAGTGAAATACCCTGGATTACGATGTTAAACCCTAATCAAACAAACAACCAATACATTCTTTACAAAGGTAATAAATATTTTAAATATTTGAATTAGAGGGGCCAATATTGGGCCAATATTGGACACTTTTAAAAATTATGTTATGACAAATTAATGTTGGACATGTTTTGCTGAATTTTTAATTTTTGTTTGGCACAGGAGAACACCCTCGTATGGGGGCACTTGATGTGTGTCCCTTTATTCCGGTACAGAATGTCACCATGGAAGATTGTGTGGAGTGTGCCCGAGAGTTTGCAGAAAGACTGGCTACAGAACTTGGGGTACCAGGTATGTCATGTGACTGGTTCTCCGCCAATAGAACTTTTTGTTGGGGGGAAATTTACTGTGCTCAATAAATGTCACTGGATGTGGTGCTAAACACTACTCTTTTAATCCTTAGTCAGGATCCTTAGTCATAAGTCTTCCGTTTAAGTAGTCCAAGGTTGTGGCTTAGTGGTCAGTGTGTGCCCTTACTAAGTCTACTTCAATTCAGACTTGAATTTCGTCCGCTGGACCGAGTTTGCTATGACAATCAGGTATATGAGTGAGCCACATGATGTGGCTCTGGCAATCATGGAGGGGGGTTTTTATACTGTTTACCTTCTGGTTTTCCAACATAATTAGGCAAGTGATAGTGAACAATCCATCATCATATAAGTGAAATATTACTGGAGTATGACGTTAACAATCTACATGAATAAAGTATCCAAATTTTTCTTGAAGTTGAGAAACGTTTAAACAAAATTTGAGCTTTTCATTTTTCAACTTAAAATTCGAAGTGAGTCAATATGTTTCTGTTTTAATTTTTTTTCCTTATAATCCGTCTTTTAACACCACGAACAGTTAAGAAAAATGGCTTTTCTGTATTTAATGTGCTAATTGAAATTGAGCTTTATGTTCAAGGTGTCCTAATAGAGGGTTGGGAGGGAGCTTCCTGTTGCCCTAATGCGAGTCAAATGTTGTGGTTCCGGCAATCGCGGGGGTGGTTTTTACGAGGTATCCTCCCGGTTTTCCACCGTAATAAGGCTGTGTGAAGTGGACAATCCACCGTCATATAAGTGAAATACCCTTGAGAACGATGTTAAACACCAATCAAACAATCAAACAAACAAACAAGCAAAACTTATACAGCCCTCTGACTAAGGGTAGTTTGTTTGAAGAGCGTCAATTTTGTCTTTACTTAGCACTGGACGATAATTAACTTTCCAACATTATTGAAATGCTTCACATCTTGGTTGTGCTAGCGTCAGTTTTTGTTGGAATACACCGCTGCCATATACCATTGTACCCTTTAGCACGGCGTAAAACACAAATCAATCAATCTATCAAACATTGTACATGTGATGGCTGTAAAATCTGGATGTAATCTGTGGGGACTTCATGTGTGTGAATATCAGGGAGAAAAACAGCTGAGATTTGACTTTAGAGAGGTGTGACATTGACCCAGGTCTTTATCCCCCAACAGCTGCAGGATATACATTGATAACACTCAAACCATATTACCAGTTCTTCCAGTCAAGGTCATTTGATGTGTACTCACTGACTCAGTGCTTCTAAACTTAGGCTGCTTAGTCAGACTAGATGTCTGTTCAAATAAAATGACTTGATAAAAATTTCAGAGATCAAACTAAGGATGTAGCTTCCTCCCAATAACTAATCATATCCATGGTGTTGTTTCTCCGATTTCTAAAACTTTGTGGGCATTTTCGAATAATTCATGCGTCTTTCGGTTAGACTGAATATCTGTTTAAATAAGCCGACTTGAAAACAAATACACACATCAAATTTGAAATGTAGCTTCCGCCAATTAACTGAGCCCATGGCCGTGGCTTAGCAGTAGCGAGTTTGCCTCCTAAACTGAACCTGCTTCGATTCACTATTCACCGGATCAAGTCCGACTGTCGACCATCAGGTATTCCTGGTTTCCCACTGTAATAAGATGGGTACCATGTGAAGTGGACAATCCATCGTCATATAAGTGAAATACCCTTCAAAAAGATGTTTAACACCAATCAAACAAACAATCTAAAATATTGTGGTCATTTTTCGAATAATTTGTGCGCATCATGGTCAGACTGAAAATCTGTGTAAATAAGCCGACTTGAAAACAATACAGTAACAAGCATCAATTTTTTTAGCTGCCTCCAATTAACTGATGATATTGTGTTTCTCAGATCTATAAAAAACTATGTAGGTAATTTTGTGTAATTTATGCGCGTCTCAGATTTTGTTTAAATACGCTGAGTTTATAACAAATTCAAGGATCACATTTGGAATATAGTTATAAAATGCAGCTCTAAAATCCTATTAGATTTTATTGGCTTATTATATAATCCTAATGTATCATATCAGACTTTTTAGTATAAGGATTGGATATCTGTAAATAAGTTGACTTAAAAACAAACTCATGGATAAAATTAAGATTGTAGCTTCCTCATGATTACAATGGGATTGTATTTCTCCGATCTGAGGCTTGTCTCAGAATGTGTTACGAACGCGATATTTTAAAAACATATTCAGCTACATTGTATTTTGTTCAAACTTGACTTTTGCGGGTGGCTGGAGGGAGCTTCATGTTGCCCTGGTGCTCTCAGAGCTAAAGGGGAATAGGGAGCCGATCTGTTTGTGGTGTCTGTATTGTATCCTGTTGTTGTCTGTATTTGACCGGTCTTGCCATTGTTTGTTGCAAGTGGCGTCAGGGGTGGTTTCCTTCACCGATTATTATTTAAGCATTTGATTTTGTTTTGTGTTTTGTTTCTGGTTTTAACTTGATAATTGCCTATTTGGCGTATTGCACTTGGATCAAATTCAGATTAATATGTCTATAGGAAAGTTCACTGACACATGAGACAAAGAGAGCTTTTCTCTGCCGAACATGCCTTGTTTCAGACTTTCAGTCATTTCTTGCCCTCTGGATTGGTGGGATTTGTTTTGATAGAAGCAAAGCTGTCTAAGCACAGGAGGAAGATTCATTTTCTAACAGTATTAAAACGCTTCACTTTTTATGAAATACCCTGAAGCATGGCATAAAACATCAGTCAATCAATCAATCAATCAATCACTTCCTTATGAAGTATAGGGTGGTTGGAGAGGGCTTCATGTTGCCCTGCTGCTCTCAGAACTAAAGGGTAACATGAAGCCGATCTGTTTGTGGTGTCTGTATTACCTCCTGTATTTGTCCCATCCTGTATTTGTCCCATCCTGTATTTGTCCCATCCTGTCTTTGTTTGTTGCCAGAGGGTGTCTAGGATGGTTTCCATCACCCATTGGGCTGGTACGTCGCCATATAAATCAATGAAATACCTTTGAGTACGACGTTAAACCCCAATCAAACAAACAAACAGACATACATGTATCAAGGCTTTTTCCATGAAATCTTAATACAAATTTCTGAATCCAAGTTGTTAACAATTTAAATCTTTAATTTCCCTATCATGTCTATGTTAAATTTTAAAAAGTTTTACCTGTCCAAAATCGTACCAGCCACTCCATATCATTATGTCTGGAAGTGTTTTTAGATGAAGACATGTCACACTGCTGTCATGTAATTGATACCAAATATCAACACAGTAATGGCTGGTGCGTGTTGCTCTAAAAGCTGGGCCCCCGGGCGTGGCTTAGTGATAGCCTATGCGCTTACCAAATTGAACCTGTTTCGATTTGCCGTTCATGGGATAGAGTCCGCCTCTCGACCATCTGGTATATGAACGAGTCTCATGTTGCGAGAATCCCCAAGTCCCAAGTGGAAAATCTGTCGTCATTTAAGTGAAATATCCTTGAGTACAGCTTTAAACCCCCAAACAAACAAACAATAAAAACTGGGATCATCTAATTCACACTGCCACCGTAATTATGCCAGGGGCAGTGTGAAGTGGACAATCCGTCGTCATATAAGTGAAATACCCTGCAGTACGATGGTAAACCCAAATCAAACAAAACAAATAAATATGAAAACTAACAAATTCTGAGCTAAAAATGCTGTTTATAATTAACCAGGTTAAACTCCACTAAGATGATGTCCTTTGCTATAAAATATTTCCATAAACAGTAAACACACCAGGGGAGTTTAACTGGCTTTTCATTTGAACATTTCTGCACATAAAAGTTCTTACACATGTTATTCTCATTACTGCTGAGTTATACATTCTTATCTTCATTGATAAGATCTGAATGTGACTATTTGGGATTTTAACAGGCTTGAAATAGACATCAGGTGTGACTCATGCTTTGACAGGTAAACACTCTGACAGGTACACAAGAGTGCTTCTAACCCTCTCTACACATAATCCTCCATTTACATACAATAGATTATTACCGTAAAATCACTTGTATTTCAACAAAATTATTCAAGGGTTTCCACCTTTCAACATTTGAAAGCAAAATTATGTTGCCGTTTTATATAGGTTCATATAGGAGAGCTTGCCTATTCTTTAACATTACATTTGTCGGTTTCCAAAAATAGCCTTAATTTTGTTAGTTTTGTAAAAAAAAAGTTTTTGAATCTATGAGAAAACAAAATTGAGACGGTTTTATTAAAGGGTGTGTTCGCAATTTGCAATATTGCCTATACTACCAATGTTAAAAATAAAAAAAATAAAAATAGGTGCTCAATTGGCTTTTCTCTTACTTTATCGCATCACTGGTCATGTACAGGAAGTTAAATAATGTGTCCTCTTCAATCTGACATGATGTTTTTCCTAGAATAAATGATAAAGCCAATGAAGCCTTAATGTAAAAGTCATGGAATGGCCCTCACTTGATTTAAAGAGAATATACAACATTTCACAATGGAACACCACTGTCATAATTTGAAAATCCAAACCTCCATATATCTCACTATGACAGCTGCCCCGTGGGGGAACGGGTGGGCCATGGCCCTGCAGAATACTCCCTCGGCTTCCTCGGTCGATTGTAAGAGGCGAGAAAAGAGGTTGTTTTCTGTTGCCCTGGTGTTTGCAGAGCTAACGGGAATAGGAAGCAGATTTGTTTGTGATGTTCTGTATTTGAGTACGACATTAAACACCAATCAAACAACAAGCAAACATTATGAAGGCTGGGCTTGTGACCGTGGCTTAGTGGTTAGCAAGTGTGCTTCCTAATCCTACTTTCATGTGCCGTTCTCTGGATCTAGTTCACATGTTGACCATCAGGTGAGTCACACATTGTGACTTCTGCAGTCGTTGGGGTGGTTTTTACAAGGTTTCGTCCCAGTTTTCCACCGCAATAAGGCAAGGAACTTTGTGAAGTGGATAAGCCGTCATCATTTAAGTGAAATATCCTGCAAGTACAACACAAACAGAATAACAACTAGCTGACAACAAAATGGCCTCATTTATAACACTATTAATTATAAATAACAAAATTTTATTAGAACCAAGAAATAATTTATTCTATGTACATACAGATTTGGTTAATGGTTTAATTTCTTCCTATGTACAATCTAAAGACAAAGTAAAATTAAATTAGTATTTCTCATGTAAAAAAAGAGAATTCCCCATATCTCAGCAGAGATTTGAGCTCAATACTAGCAACTGTCTGAACTACAGATGCTTAAGAAAAACCTAAATAACCTAATTGTTTTATTTTTTTGTGCAGTCAATTTAAATGATTGTAAATAGGTTTTTTAAATATTTACAACTTATACCAGTATGCAGCGTTGCATGTACCTGCAGATTATCATATATGATAATGAAGATGGTATGTTTGTTGTATATTTACATGTTTGAAATTGATCATTAGCATTAATAGTGGTATAGTAAGTGGTGTTTGTCTAATTGAAGACATTAGTAACCCATGATTTACCAGCCATAAAGTTTAAGCCATAAAAAGTTACAGTAGTACTGTGTTTATACAGATCAAAATTTAGTAGAGAAGGCATAAATATTCTGTATTTATATGTTTTATTATCGTCTATTTTATTTGAAACCTATGCATTATATCTCATTTGCTGCGTAATTATCATATAGTTTTTTGTACCATGTTTAAAATGCCTTTACCTTTTCTCGATATGTATGAAAGTGACCCCTAACGATTTGAGATTAGTATCTACAGGCCTGTGCTGTAATTTTTGCCAGCATAATCTTAAAATCAGTCCACTAAAATTTTGTGAGGTAACCTAATGTTTGCATTTCCCCCTTGGTGTGCCAATTTTTAAAATACATCATGTGCCTTTGTGTAAAATAAAGCAAAGTGCTTTTAAAATAAATTCTTCATTGATTATCAGATGACAAAATTTGTCAAATTAATACCACAATGCAATTTAGACAAAGACTGAGATCAATTTGGGAAACCTATAAATAAGTCCTCCTAAAGTAAGTTTGCATTTAACCATGGAGAGACCCTGTTCATGTCTGCTCTAAATTGTTGCATCTTACATGTCTTTTGCTGTGAATTGTAGCATGTAACATGTCTTATGCTGTAAATTGTAGCATGTAACATGTCTTATGCTGTAAATTGTAGCATGTAACATGTCTTATGCTGTAAATTATTGCATCTAAATTGTCTTATGCTGTAAATTTTAGCATTTAACATGTCTTATGCTGTAAATTGTAGCATCTAACATGTCTAATGCTGTAAATTGTAGCATGTAACACGTCTTGTGTTGTAAATAGTAGCATCTAACATGCCTTATGCTGTAAATTGTAGCATCTAACACGTCTTATGTTGTAAATTGTAGCATGTAACATATCTTGTGTCATAAATTGTAGCATCTAACACGTCTTATGCTGTAAATTGTAGCATCTAACATGTCTTATGCTGTAAATTGTAGCATCTAACATGTCTTATGCTGTAAATTGTAGCATTTAACATGTATTGTGCTGTAAATCGTAGCATTTAACATGTCTTATGCTGTAAATTGTAGCATTTAACATGTATTGTGCTGTAAATCATAGCATTTAACATGCCTTGTGCTATAAATTGTAGCATTTAACATGTATTGTGCTGTAAATCGAAGCATTTAACATGTCTTATTCTGTAAATTTGGGAAATTATACCTTGATAAAATGTCCAATTCCTCATGAACACAAAATCTAAGATCACAAATTTCTCTCCAAACTCTACTTAATGCCCAAACACTATTTTCAAAATTTCTTCCCATGGATTTCATTCCAACTATGGTTCCACGACTTTCTAAGGGTGTCAATGGCTCAGGCAGATGGTTGTCCAATTTTAACAGATTTTCTGTCTCCTGCATGCTAAAGTTTCATACTCATGATGTCCAATGCCATTTTAGTGTCCATGTATATCATTAAAATGACCTGGAGTTACAGAATCAAACCCCAAACCAAACAAATAATAAAACCTCTGATTTTCCTGATTCTTTTTTTAAAAACTTACAGAAATGTTTATTAAAAATGTGGTTTTGGCTAAAATTATACATGAAAAACTCACTCAATACTGAGTTTGAGGTATAGATAATAAATCAAAGCAAGTACATGTAAAACCTACATGTATAAAAATGTACAGTGTACTACATCACCTTTATATAATTGCCCATTGTTACATTTCTAGCATTCCAATCTCCTAGTTGTAAACAAATTAATACTAAAAGCCTGATTTCATTTTTAGTTTTTGCTTTATTTTTACTTATTATTAGAAGGTTGATGAATGAGCACATAAATTCTGACATTTTGCACAATCTCCATTACATAACAGTAACTGTTAAGTTTTGAGCATTCTTCTGAAAGACAGAGGAGTTTGACATAAAAACAAATTTGTTTATACCCTAGATCAGCTAAAATTTCATCCATAAAATAAATATTTACGAAGTTATTTAACCCCTTTGAGTTTATGTTAAGGGGACAGAGAAAGCAAATAAATCACCTAAAATTTAATCCATAAAATGAATATTTATGAAGTTATTTAACCACTTAGAATTTATGTTAAGGGGGCAGAGAAAGCAACTAAATCACCTAAAATTTAATCCATAAAATGAATATTTATGAAGTTATTTAACCACTTAGAATTTATTTTAAGTGGACAGAGAAAGCATATCGAAATATCAGAAAACATAATTGTAGATGTGTTAGTTTATATGCTATTGTACATATTGTAACAGCTATCAAAATGATAACAATGAAGTTTAATGAAAAATTAAATTTTAGTTGATATAATATAGTAATAAAGGAGCATAACAATCCAGTCTTTTTACTTCAAGTAAAATAAAGTAACAACTCTGAAGAAAAATAATGTAAGCTTACTCATTTTTACTGAACTAAAAAGTTTTTTGATCAAACCATCATCATCACTCATGAAGACTGAATGATGACTCCTCATGACTTTTTTAAACCTTTGACAACACTGTGTTTAAACTATGCTCCATCCTCTTTGTAAATTAGGTGGCGCCAGCAATCGCAGAAGGTGGTATTTACAGGCTTTTTCTCTCGGTTTCCACTGTAATAAGTCTGTGTACAGTGTGAAGTGGACAATCCATCGTCATATAAGTGAAATACCCTTGAGTACAACGTTAAACACCAATCAAACAAACAAACAAACATCTCTGTAATTTGTTGTATTTTTGTTAGAAACTCTACAGGCATACAGAACAACTTTTGATCCCTGTGTCAATAAAACATTTGTCAGCCATTGTAGTCACTCCACATTGAACCTATCTGGGATATTTACTTCCCAAGAACCCTGTATGGTGAAGTGCTAGCTACAGAGTTTAAAGTTCCCAAACTGAGTATTTGCTCTACATCTGATCTGTAAATCAACACTTTTTTATACTAAAAAAATAAAGTTGCATTTTTATTCCTTTTTATCTTTATCGCTGGAGGCTAGGAATAACCAAAAATTACTACCCTAATTTCATAAATTTAATATCCACAGATCCTTTATTAGAGACCCTCTAAGCTTATATATTTAGTAGACTGTCTTGTATAAAAGGCAGAGGGCTGGGAGAAAGCCTCCTTTTTTCCAGGTACTTTCTGAGCTAAAGGGCAACAAACATGAAGCAGATCCATCTGTATGGCATGCAAAAGTGGAAAGATTTTACTTTTGTTGTAGAAGATTTTATTTTTCTTGGCCATTGACTTTATTTTTCGATCCAAGACTCAAGAGTCACGTGACCAATGCAAGGTTTACTTGACTGTCATATAAGTAAAATATTCTTCAACATGTCATAAAACACTCAACTGCTGTTTCACTGGAGTTAATTCCCTTGATCCTAGTCTGGTAATGTAGTCTTGTCAGTTTAATACCAGTTGCTTGCTTACAGCAGTTTGTCAATAAAATTTCATAAATGGAAGGTGCAAATAAATCAAACCTAAGAGTAAAAAATTAATTGATACATTATTACAACTGAAAATCAGACATTGAAACAATCTCTGATTCAATGAGAATCAGTCAGTTGTAACATTAATTGCGTTTCATATAATTCTACTTTTTCTTTTCTTTGTACAGTGTATTTATATGGTGAAGCCGCATCACAGCCCCACAGGAAGTCCCTCCCTCAAGTCAGGGAAGGGGAATATGAGGGCATAGCTGAAAAGGTAAATAGTAAGTTAACTCAAGCTTAACATAATAGAGTAAGGTGACTACTCCAAAGAAAGATGAAAAATTCATATTGACTCAATATTTCGGTTTA
>JAVFBW010164733.1:0-11456 GCA_034783835.1 Mopalia ciliata
TGTTCTGTATTTTTGTCCGTCGTCATATAAGGGAAATACCCTTGAGTACGACGTTAAACACCAATCAAACAAACAAACAAATCAAATTTATAATGTTCTATTTATAATATTCGAGTGATTGTAATTCTGGCTTGATGTTTATATGACAGCGTCTAGTGTCAGTGGGTATGGACCAGCATGCTACAATCAATGTTTGGGACTGGAGGAAAGGAAAGGTGTTAGCCACAGCTCGGGGACATTCTGATAAGGTAAATCTCAACTCCACCATCAATAAGTAGCATGGTAAATAAGGCAAACACAATCTGGCACATGTGAATTATGAGCCAATATTCTCATATAATAGTAGTCAAAGTTGTCAGTCAAAAATGCCACACATATAATTGGTAAGGTTGAAAAACATTAACCTGTAGTTTAGCTGAATATTTTACCATAATATACAGTAGTAAAATTTTGAAAAAAAGATAACTTCATTTAGTCTCCTGATGTTGGCATGAACAATCCTGAAATGTTGTCTCAAAATTTGATACTGATTGTAAGATAATCAGTTTCTTGTACAATTTTCATCCATAACAGGTGTTTGATGTGCAATTCAATCTATTCCAAGACAACACCATTGTTAGTTGTGGCGTCAAGCATATTAAATTCTGGACCCTTTGTGGAAATGCTCTCACTCCGAAGAAAGGTGTTTTTGGGAAAGTAGGCGACATTCAGACCATGATGTGCCTAGCTTTTGGACCGGATGAGACAACATATGCTGGCACTCTTAGTGGCGACATCTATGTGTGGAAGGGGAGTGAACTCCAGCGTGTAATCCAGGGTTCACATAAGGTACATGCATACCCATTCTTTACAACGTAGATATGACTCTTCAAGTGTTTAGTCGACAACACAAACTTGTTTGTTTGGATTTCACGCTATTTATTTTAATTGAATGTAAATTTTTAAACTTTCAGAAATTATTTACGGTCAATAGCTTTTTAGCTACTGTTTTCTTTGTAAATATCTCGGACTTTTGTCTTTTAAACTTTATTAATCTGTCTGTAGGGTCCAGTTTACACTCTTGACATGGGAGATGATGGGTACGCATCAGGCAGTAAGGACGGAACAGCTAAACTATGGGATGCTGACTTTAAACCAATTACAACCGTTGAATTAGCGGCCTCAGCTGAAGGATACAAAGGTAGGTTGTTAATTTATAAGATCGATTGTGTTAACTATATATATATATATATATATATATATATATGTCCTATTGCAATGTCTAACTGGCCCTCTTACTTTGGGCAGTATAAATGAAGTATAGTTATGATAACACTGAAGGAACATTAATTGTCCTACAAAGCATATGTATATTTAACTTCACAATATTTATGTGTCATATGAAATGCCTTTGACTGCTGACTGAACACCAATCAACCAATCAATCAGTCTATGTACAAAGAGTTTTTTGGCCATTAATCTGAAGGCAGATTTTACACCCTGGCAAATGATTGGTCTGTAGGTATTGTTTTTCAAATCTTTTCTAAAAAAACACTATAAACGGAGAATGTAACTGATCTTGAGTCACCAAACTTTAATTATGATGCCTTGTTATCAACTTTTGAGATTGTGAACCCTATTGAATGTTGCCTTATTTGGAAAGTAATAATTTAATTTAAACAGAATATATATCTCTGTTGTCTTCGGAGCCCTTAGTTATCTCCTTTTTCCTATTTTTTACAATTAGCTACTAGCATGAAACCTGTAAACTTTCTGAACTAGAATCTGTTCATAGGAATTAAGTTGAGTACAGAACAACTTGGAAGTATAATGCTTTGTTGTGAATTTGTGAGCTCCATTAAATTTGGCAGTATTTAGGTTTCTATATGAAAAGTTATTTCCCTTTAGTGTGTTTACTTGGTACATTTTCGTGAACAAGATATCTGACATGACCACATGCAGTTACACATTTTGAGGGATGTTAAATGACCAATCAATGGTATATGGCTTGTCTAATGGAATTTAAATGTGATTTCATGTTAAATGATGATAAAAGATGATAAAACAGTTTGGGAATTATCGCAATAACGACATTCATTAAAAGAAATGTACCTCTCACAGTTCCTGTTGTTCCCTTTAATAATTTATGGTAATGTGTTTGATTTGTTTTTTAGGGTTGTGTGTACGGAGTGTGTGCTGGAGAGGGGACACAGTATTGATAGGCACCCAGGATGGTGAGGTATTTGAGGTGGCTGTTAGAGAGAGGGAAAAACCAACTCTCCTAGTTCAGGGACACGCTGAGGGGGAATTGTGGGCGTTGTCAATTCACCCAAAGAAACCAGTGTTTGTGACAGGCAGTGACGACCAGACTCTCAGGTATTTGTTAACCATTCTCACTTCCTTACAACACGCCAAGCTGTTATTGACTGTATTGTAGCATGTTGAGCAGAAACCAAACAAGTCTGTCATCTCAGCTGTTGTTGACTATTGTCTTAGCTTTATTACCCCCAGCATAACACCATGTACAACATTGTGTTAGTGCTTCAAATGATTGGGCTGATATTTAGTAGAACAAACATGACCTCACTCTAAACCTTAGTAGATATGATAACATTTATGATTTCTTAAATAAAAAAGTGTGTTTATTTTTATCCCATCTCACAGATTATGGAATACTCACAATAAAGAATTAATGTCAAAAACAACCCTGGACCAGAAGATAAGATCCTGTGCCTTTGATCACGAGGGAGCTCAGATAGCTGTGGGTTTGTCAGACGGATCTTTCATGGTGCTCAGGTCAAGGTCAGTTGCGATTCAGAAGAAAGACTAATACAAAACAACGTCAACATAGACAAATGTCATGTATGACTATACACTTTACAATTTTTTTTTAATGTAACTTATAAGGTGTCAAACAATTTTATATACATAAGAGCTTCATTGACCTAATTTGGTAACAATAATGACCAAGATTTAACATATTTTATTTGTGTATTTTTAGAGATTTGTCTGAAGTGGTCCATACAAAGGACAGAAAGGAAGTGATACATGAGCTGAAGTTTTCTCCCTGTGGGAAGTTCTTGGCAGTGGGATCAAATGATAATTTTGTTGATGTATATTCAGTAGACCAGAGATACAAACGAGTCGGCACATGTTCTGGCAATTCCAGTTTTATAACACATGTTGACTGGTCAGAAGACAGTAAATATCTGCAGACTAATAGCGGAGCAGCTGAGAGACTTTTCTACAAGATGCCTAGTAAGTTTTTTTATCGAATAAGTGGATGTATAAAAATACAATTTTGATCTCTGTAAGTCACACAGACAGGTTGAGAGGATATAGTCTTTTGCTATTATGTTTTGGATTTATTTGATGCTCTCTTTTTCTGTAAATTACAAACTGATAGGCTAATTCAGTTTCTTTTAATTATTATTTTTCAAATATATATTTGCAATATTCATCTGAAGCTTTTCAGATCTGTTCTCAGGTCTGCTTCTCATATATGAGTTTAGTGATAAAGGTGGGAAAAAGTTCTGGGGCCAGTTGGTCGAAAGCAGATTAGCCGCTAACACCAGATTAAAATGCTAATACTGCGTTAAAGAAAGACATACAACATGGCGTGACGATATCTTATAGCAGATTCAATTTTATAGGACTTCGAGCAACCTGGCCTGCGGCGGTGGCTTAGTAGTAGCAAGTGCGCTTACTAATCCTTTTTCGAGTTGTTATTCACAAGATCGAATCTGCCAGTATAGACATATTACTGCCCCTAGCTGTAGAACACACAGTGTCTCAGTTTAACAGTGCTATGTGTTTCCAGGTGTATTATTGTGCAATTATGTCTCCTTACTAGTGCTATATGATATTTCATTATTTAACATCTTTATGTTTTGCAAATTATTTCCAGCTGGTAAACAGGCAACCAGTAAAGAAGAGATACAGAATATTCGTTGGTCCACTTTTACTGGAGTTCTGGGAGCTGAAGTGAATGGTATCTGGGAGAAATACACTGACACTAATGATGTGAATGCTCTTGATGCTAACTTTGGTGGAGAGGTGGCAGTTACTGGAGATGATTTTGGTCTTGTTAAACTTCTCCGCTTTCCATGCCTTAAGAAAGGTGAAGTCTTTCAAATTAAAATCAGGATAAAATGTTATTGATTTAATCTACCCTGAAATGCTCATATTTTCATAGGACAGAAATAATATGGTCAAAATACTTTTTTCTAAGGTATTGCCTGCAAATTTATAAGGGGTACTTATCTTTCCTGTGTGTATAGTTATAGTGTTTACATCACTCACTGTCTACATTTCCTCTTTGGGAGGTGTGTTATATTACTTGAAAAATCAATAGCTGTGGTTGAAATTGGTGATCCTTTCGTAGTAATATATCAAGCAATAGTTGTCCTGGAGCTCACAAAGCTAAGCAGCAGCAAGAAGCCTGTCTGCAGTACATGTGGCATCTTTGTTTATAAGTCTGTCAGTTTTTATTGCCACTGATGTCTGTGTTAGTTGCCCCCAACCCATTGAGCTGACACACTCATAGGGAGGAAATAACCTAAACATTGTTGTAAAAGCTCAATTGAACGATCAATAAAATCTTCTTGTTTATGATTTTCCATAGGTGCCAAATTCCGAAAGTATGTTGGTCATTCAGCACATGTGACCAATGTACGGTTTTCTAGCGACAAGAGTTATGTGATATCGACAGGGGGAGGCGACCATGCTGTGTTTCAGTGGCGGTTCCACAGAGAGGGGGTCACAGGGGAAGAGTCAGATCAACCAATGAATGGTAACATTGTAATTTAGCTCTCCCAGTTTCAATGTTTGATTAACATCTATGGGTCAAATCCCCCAATAAACCCCGGCTTGAAGAGGGGCATACAACACATGATATGTCAATCCTAGGGATGGTTTATCAGGGTGTTTCCTCTCAGCTTTCTACCCTTTTTAACTTAGGTACAACACATGAGATGTCAATCCTAGGGATGGTTTATCAGGGTGTTTCCCTCTCAGCTTTCTACCCTTTTTAACTTAGGTACAACACATGAGATGTCAATCCTAGGGGTGGTTTATAGGGATGTTTCCATTTTTACCATTTTTTAACATAGGTAGAGTAAGACTTGGTTCATCTGTTATATCAATGAAATAATATTGAGAACTATCAAACAAACAAAACTTAAATTTACATTCTCTTCATTAGTCAAAGGAATTGTAAATTGAAAATTTGTCTGTTTGTTTGATTGGTGAATAACGTCGTACTCAAGGGTATTTCACTTATATGACGACGGACAGAAATACAGAACATCACAAACAGACCTGCTTCCTGTTACCCTTTAGATCTGTGAACACCAGGGCAACAGAAAGCAACCTCTTTTCTCGCCTCTTACTATCGACCGTATTCTGCCAGGCCATGGCCCACCCGCTTCCTCACGGGGGTAAATTGTAAAAGGTTTGGCAAATTTGAGACCAGAAATTTGCTTTGTCAGATAGTACTTGCGAGGAAATATTTATAGCAGCACTTGAGCTGTTTATCGATAAATTGTTGCCATTTTCTACCCTGTATTAAAGCTCATAACACGTCCTGTACAGAACAGATGTGTTTCATATTTATTGCTTGCTGTTTCCTTTATTGATAGAAGCCATAACTTTATTACTTTTCAGCATATGTTGACTCTAACAGTGAAGATAGTGACTCCGATCTCAGTGATGTTCCTGGGTTAGACTCTGACGTAGAACGAGAAAAACAAAAAAACTATGGACGTACTTTGTATCGGGAAGATGCTGCTAAACTGCGTAAATTCATGAAAGATGACATGAAACCTGGTGAAAAGCGAAAGAGAGCACCCCCTGATGGACTTAAGTTACAGTTTGTTCATGGGTAAGTCAATGTAACAAACGTATGAGTTCCAGCTAGGCTTTGTTTGGGTAAAAGCCTGTCTGGAGGAGAATTTATGGTTTGAAGAACAACACTTTCCTTTACGTATTCCTTTAGGCATGTCGTTAAACACCAATCAACTGATCCAAATCAACCCAACATTGATTACAGAGCATTTGAACTGAATAAAAATAAGGATATTGTCGTCTTTAATTTAGGAAATAGTTTTGTTTACTGAAATATATGTTGTTTTTTTTTAATCTATGCTAGCACACAATTGCTTGTGTTTTATTATATATTAATGCATTAGATTATATGTAACTGTCTGTTTTTATGTTTTTGTTACTCAGGTACCGTGGATACGACTGTCGCAACAACTTATTCTACACACAAACTGGAGAAATTGTATACCATGTGGCAGCAGTTGGTATTGTGTTTTCTCGAGAGAAAAATGAACAGAGATTTTATCAAGAACATACAGACGATATTCTATGTTTGTGTATTCATCCTCTAAAAGATTATGTGGCTACTGGACAGGTAAGTGTTCATTGTAGTGACATTCAATCACTACTGAAAGAGACCTACATGTTTGGCCATCCTCAGAACAACAACATTTCCGTAACAAGTTCACAGCCTTTTTTATTGTAATATATTGCATAGATAAGGATTTATGGACATTAAGCTGAGGTAGACCCAAAGCATAAATAAAAGTGGAGTGACAAAAACGCGTAATTTTTCCCTTTGACTTGAATTGTATTTTTTGTCTAACCATCTGTTTAAAGGTTGGCCGTGAGCCCTCCGTTCATATCTGGGACACCCAGACCATGAAGACAGTGTCTATCCTAAAGGGCCAGCATCAGAGAGGAGTTTGTGCTGTGGACTTCTCAGGTTTGTATCCCCTAATTTTATATAGTGCTCTTCTATCCTCAATAATCTTGAGAAAAAGTCTGAAAAAGGGTGACAAGATACAAATAGAAATTATGTCCTATTAATAAATACATAATGTATAAGGTCATAGCTATGGCATGCCAAAGCGGAAAAAATTCAAGATTTATAAATTTAACTCCAATATTTTATTTTTCATACAAGATTTTTTTTTCTTGTCCAAGATTTTATTTTTTTCTTGTCCAAGATTTTTTTTTCTTGCCCAAGGTTTTATTTTTCTTGCCCAAGATTTAATTTTTCTTGTCCAAGGTTTAATTTTTCTTGTCCACGATTTTATTTTTTTGGCCCAAGATTTTATGTTTTTTGCCCCACTTTATTAGACTCACGTGACCTGTCCAAGATTCACGTAACCAATCCTAAAATTTCCATGACCATCAATTGTAATATGAATGTAGGCTTACAGTGCAGGATTTTAACGCATAACAGTTTGTATGTTTCACTCAATGACCTCCACCTTTCGACCATCAGGTATATGAGTGAGTCACATGTTGTGGCTCCGGCAATCGCGGGGGTGGTTTTTACAAGGTTTCCACCCGTTTTCCCACCGTAATAATGCTGTGTACAGTGTGAAGTGGACAGTTCATCGTCATATATGTGAAATACTCTTGAGTATGATGTTAAACCCCACTCAAACAAACAATCGACAAGTGCATTTCAGTCTTAATACATAGCCTATCATTTGCCTAGACTAGCTGATTGTTGTTCTTGTTGAAGTATCTTATGTTGTTAATAGTGAAGTTGTGTTTGAATTTCTTCATCTGATGGGGTGAGTCCAATAATATTTTAAACTGTATTACTTGAATCTTCTATAGATGAGATCACATCACAGCCCATGAATTCACCAGGAGGATCAAGTACAAGCTCTAGAGATGCCTCACCCAGTCGTGAGATTTCACCATTAGCAAGATGTCTCAAACCACCCATTGTCATCAAGAAAGGAGCTCGAGGATTTGGCTTCACACTCCGAGCTATCAGAGTCTATATGGGAGATACTGATGTCTACAACTTACAACATGTCGTCGTGGTAAGAAGAGTGTACATTATACACCTGATTTATCGGTTCTGCAAATGTTTGATTTATCAGTTGTACACATGTTTTTTTTGAACATATTTTATAGAACACCTCGAGACAAGGGGAAACAATTGTAAGCTGTTAAGTATTGATGGAGTCCGTTTGAAGAATATATGCAGGCTCTCAAATTCAATAAAAGTTCAGTTTTAGCTCATAAAAGTTAGCCTTTTCAACTACGATCATGCTGTGGCTCAGTGATAGCGATTGCTCTTACTTAACTGAACCTGCTAGGATGTACTGTTCACCGGTTTGAGTCCGCCTGTCAACCATCAGGTATATGAGTCAGTCACATGTTGTGGCTCCGGCAATCGTGGGGGTGGTTTTTACGAGGTTTCCTCTCTGTTTTTTCCACCGTAATAAGACTGTGTACAGTGTGAAGTGTACAATCCGTCATCATATAACTGACATACCCTTGAGTACGACATTAAACACCAATCAAACAAACGAACGATTGAGTAGCATTATTTAAAATACGACAGGTTTTCCTAACATCAAAGGGCTGTCAAATATTAATTTTTCTCAAAAATTTTAATCAAAAGTTTAATTCCTAGTAAAAAGCACTCAAGAAAATAACTTTTTAATCCCTGGTAATTTTTTAAAAAAGTCATTACTTTCAGTATCTGCTCAGTGTTCAGGTTAGTCCACTCTGCATCTCTCTCTCTGATTTCTCCCACTTTTATACCTCTTATATTTTCAGTGTATGTAACCGTGTAAATTGAAAAAGGTCTATTATTTTTTAATTATAGGCTGTTGAGGAGAACAGTCCATCATTTGAGGCGGGTCTAAATCCTGGAGATCTTATCACTCACATCAACGATGACGCAGTACAGAGCTTACTTCATACTCAAGTGGTGAAGTTAATCCTCAGTAGTGGTGCGATTCTCCGAATGAGAACTGTGCCTATGGAAAGTACCTCAATCCGCACCGGGGCCAAGAAACGGGTCACACCAGGTAAAATGGCAAAGAGATCCCAGAAGAAGAAACATAATCGAGAGCGAAGTGGTGAAAAGAAGAAGAACCGGTCATTATTAAGGCGTCTCAGTAACAGGAAGGTTGAACAGATGTTACCCGGTTCTCCAGTCACTCCAAATAGAGCCTTCAGTCCTCTTGCTAAATCCACGAGTGTAAATGATGGTGCTTCTTCACACTCCACTCCACTGAGAGTAAACCGATCCCCTCGCTCTTCTATCTCTGCACAATGGTCACCAACAGACACTGGCCATTCTCCACACTCATCAAACAGCAGTTCTCCAAATTCCAGCACCCCAAACTCCCCTGCTAGCTCCTCTCAGTTCAGTCGCCCCAGTTCATTACATGGACTAAAACATAAACTAGCTAGTCTGAAGTCCCCTCGGCGAAAGTCCGTTCATAATATTCCATTATCCCCTCTGGCCCGCACCCCATCTCCTTCCCCAATGCCACCCTCCCCAACTCGCAGCCCTAGTCCTCTAGCTGTCATTCACAGTCACCAAGTGGGAAGTTCACACATGCCTCAACAAACCATTCCTGCCTATCTTAACACGTCCAGTCAAGGCCTAACTCCCACAGGCAAGAAGAGCTTCTCACGCCCCAAGAGCTGTGAGCCAAGTTCCCCTTTACTGAGAAGAGCCTTGTCCCCAGACCGTCTACATCCAAGTTCTGCTGAAAAACCTCCCACTCACAGGAAATCTTCCTGGCAAGAGAGGAAAATCAACTTTGATTCATTTTAACAGTCATGATCAGTTATTGACACACCTTGTTTCTTGTGATATTTTCAGACATCTTTCTGTGATGTAGCTCTTGTGTGCTATTTGCTTTGTCTGTACATATGTTAAAACAATAAATGGTGCTGTAATATAAGGACATGCAATGTGGGCAAATAACTGTAGAAAAGAATGTTTGATGTTGGCCATTGGGTGGGTTGTTTTTCAAACAGGAGTGTAATGTTCAACCACAGGTATCTGTCTATAATTTGGTAGTGAGTGAGTCTACTTTAGGAGATCGGTAAAATGTGATGAGCGATGAGAGGTGTTAAAATATGATGTAGTCCATATATCTGCTTTGTGTATTTTGGGTAAATACTGCATACCTTTTTCTTTAATAAGTGGGTTTACATTATTTTGTCCATGTGATGGCCATGTAATTACCAATTCACATTGATATGATTGGAACTTGATGTCCAAGGATGCATGGTCATGTTTGCTTGAAAACCTCAAGTTGATGTGTAGCCATGAATGCTCTTACATGTTCATATCTGTATTATATTTTCATATGTTTGTATAAGCACATTAAATGTGTTGGTAAGAGTATTTATTTAGGCGTACAGTTTGCAGACAGTTATATAGTTCAGCCAAGAGATTAATTTCCTCATCAGTTTTGGATTGAAAACTTGTCTTTACTTATCTATAATACTTTTGCACAAGTCACAATGACCCGCTTCAATGAGAGAGATTGTTGTTAGGGCTTTATCCCATTCTTAATATTATTTCTCCCATATGACAGCATGCCAGCCCAGTAGATAGTTACTAAACATCACTGGCAATGACATGACAGTTATGTCAACTAGACCAGCTTCATGATACCTCTTAATACATGTGGCAGCAAGGAAGCATCCTCTAGATACCAGCTTAGATCATTTATTCTCTCTAGAATGTGAATGGGCACAGTGATGGGTACTGAGATTGACTTTTAAAATAAAGTCATCCTGAGAGTAATACAGTCTGTGTCCTAAATTAATCTTATCATTTTTGTAAGAATAATTAATTATACATGTCAGAATATTAAGGTACATACTCCTCATGAAACCATCGTATGTCTGTTTAAATGTAAAATAACATAAATGTATGTAGTTGTCCCGAAATATACATGTAATGTTGTAGGAGACAAATTAGTCATGGATATTGTACATGTATATGTTTCAATGTTTATACTTGTGTGGAGTGGTTTCACTAGATTTAAAACAATTTTTTTCCTGGATATGATGCCGACATTTGACATGGACATCTTTGTGCTTGTTTATCCTGGATATCTATCAATCCATATATCTGAGATAACTTTCAATCTGTTTGCCTTGGATATCTTCCTGTTTGTCTTTATAGATATCTGTTACAGCATTCTTCTGGACATAACGGCAGATCACTGTCAGGGATATTTGTCTATCTGCTTGTCATGGGTATTTATTTACAATGTATCAGATTCTCATGGCCCACTAATACTGTGTTTGTCATCGATACCTGTCCATCTGTCTGACCTGGATGTTGACTGCATTGTGTATCGTGGATATCTGTCACAACATTTTTAATAGATATTTGACATCTATTTTGTTATGAATGTCTTTTAAAATGTTTGTCATGGATATCTGTCACAATATTGTCGTGTATATATCTGCCACAATATTGTCATGGATATCTGCCACAATATTGTCATGGATATCTGCCACAATATTGTCATGGCTATCTGCCACAATATTGTCATGGATATCTGCCACAATATTGTCATGGATATCTGCCACAATATTGTAATGGACATCTGCCACAATATTGTCATGGATATCTGCCACAATATTGTCATGGATATCTGCCACAATATTGTCATGGATATCTG
>JAVFBW010164744.1:0-11456 GCA_034783835.1 Mopalia ciliata
TAAAGGGTAACGGGAAGCAGATTTGTTTGTGATGTTCTATATTTGTGTCCGTGGTCATATAAGTGAAATACCCTTGAGTACGACGTTAAACACCAATCAAACAAACAAACATAGAAGAATAAAATCAAAACGACTTCTAGGGGCCGGTTGGATTCTAATCTACACAATGAAGTTCGAACATGCCGATATGCCCCTTTCGTTTGTACTCACCGGTTGCAGCTCTGAATGTAGTTCTCGACAAATTTGGTTCCTGGAAACCAACACCGGTTTCGTATCAGAGTTTCGGTTCGATCTGCTCACTGATGCCGGCTCACATGATAAAGATCATGTAGGACTTTTTCCTTAAGGCAAACACGAAGCTGAATTTGTAAAACTTTAGTATCATACTTATCTTTAGTGACGCGATACAGAACCTGTTTCCTGCAGATGATGTTATTCCACTGCTTCTGTAGGGTCAGTACTTCAGATGTCTCTTGCTCTCGCTCTTTCTTGAATGGAATATGTTTCGGCATTCGATAGTGTATCAATCTTGCAATGACTGGACCATCATGTTGAAACTGCGCCAAGGTTGTTGGTTCCCATAAAGGTATGTATTGTGGAGTCTAATCAGTGCTTACTGCTTGAACCACTAAACAAACGGAGTTTAAGCTAGCTATCTATAACTCACTTGGTAGACATGATGATCCTGTGAGACTGGTTATCTGCCCCTCTATTTCCTCATCTTGATCTGCATAATCTTCCTCAGGTGAGCTAGGTCTTAGTCGTGAAAGTGCATGAGCTGCAACATTAGTTTTGCCTGATCTGTATTGAAATGTAAAATCAAATGCAGGAAGTTCGTTGTCACATCGCTGATCCAAAACAGGAACTTTGTTTTTAGACATTAAGTATGTCAACGGGTTATTGTTTGTGAAAATGTCAAATTTGGAACCTATCAGATATGGACGAAACTTATTACACACTGCTCATTTAACAGCAAGCAGTTCAATCTTTTGACTAGAATAAACAGCTTTGCGTTCTGGTTTCCGCAATCATCTGGAAACACATGCAGCTACCCGCAAATGTCCATCTTGTTACTGACTTAAGATTGCACCTAACCCATGATTACTGGCGTCGACCTCTAACACATATTGTTCCGAAAAATCTGGAAATGCTAAGATTGGGGGACTAGTCAACTTATCATTTAATTGACAAAAACTTTCTTCACATTTATCATCCCAAAAATGACGAACCTCACAATCTTTCACTACTTTGTGTTTACCCCTCTTGGCCACACCACATTTACCAACAATGTCATTTAATGCTGAAGCAAGTTCTGCAAAGTTTTTCACAAAACGCAGATAGTTAGCAGAGAAACCACGAAACGATCTAAGATGCTTAAAGTGAAAGAACGTCCATCCTGATACCGCTTTTGTTTGTTTGAGTCCGTTTAAATGCCGTCATAAGAGACTATATTACCAAAGAACTTAACTTTTTTCTTGAACAAATGGCATTTGTCTAGTTTACCCTTCAACCCATACTTGTGCAACATATCTAATACCATTTGTAACCTGTCTAAATGCTGTGAAACTGTGGGGGACCAAACTATTATATTGTCCAGGTATACAAATACACGATCCATTAGGTCTTCAGAGAAAGCAAATGACATCCAAAGGTGGAAGGTGCATTTGATAATCCGAAGGACATCCTATTAAATTGAAACAAGCCAAATGGTGTCGTAAATGCGGTTTTTTGTCTGTCTGTTTGTGCAACTTGCATCTGATTGTAAGCAGTTTTGAGGCCTAACGTTTAAAAGTATTTTGCTCCACTTAATAAATCTAATGATTCCTCAATAGTGTTGTTTAACTTCACTTATTAAAGGTGGTGAAATCCTATGATAAGGTTGAGAAACTGGGGCTGAATCAGAAAGATGTATGTTATGTTGAATGTTTTGTGCCTTTCCAGGTGAAAAAACAGATGTGTAAGTATGGCAAAGTTGATTGACCTTATCCAATTCTGCTGACGTGCCTTCAAAATGTCAAACTTTGGAACTTCAAATTCACACTTTTTATTAACATTTATATTATCAATTGATGTCTTATTAATAACTACCTTAACTGAAATTGTATCTTCAGCTGGGAATGTTTCAATTGTACCTAAGCGAATTTTACGAGGAAGCCAAATTTCTTGTTCTGTTAAGTTAATATAACCATTACTGAGAGTTGGTGTAACTAACACTTGTCTAGTCATGTGTACTTTATCTAGTGTTAGAATTAATACATAAGTGTCCTTATCAATTCCTGTACATTTAATACGTCAAAAAGAAGCTTGTGGTAATAACATGTCGCCATTGTCTGGGACTCTCACAAATCTAGTTGTTTGTTTTGTATTACCAGAAATAGACTTACACGATAAAAGATCATTGAGTTCAGGTATTTGCTGTAAAATATTCATACCTACAATGACCGACCTTTCAGAATCAGAACCCTCTACAACAAGGATAATAACATCATGTAATTCATGGTTCATTACAGTAATGTCAACAATAACACATCCTAAATATGGTAACTCTAGCCTATTAGTTGGCACTTATTTGAGTAAATGGATATTTTGTATGGAAATGTCACTCAAGTTGTTTTCATAATAACTTTCAGACATTATGCTTACTTGGGGCCCAGTGTCTAGTAAATATTTTGACTTGAGACTGCCTATTTGTACACAAAGTTCGGGACGGTCCGCTAATATCTGATCTCACAACAGATTATCAGTGTTATTAGAAGACATGCTGGTGACCTGCGGTTGTCTTCTTTCTTAATCCCGCTGTCGCTTAAAACAGTCCTTCTTCATTTGACCGGGCTTCTTGCAGTAGAAACATGTAAAGAGCTCCGGTTGATTTTCTCTTGTTTGGGGAATTTGAGCTTGTTTGTTAACCCTCAGCTTCATCAAAGAAATCATTTCAGCAGCCCAAGGTTGAGTGGATGGACTATGCATCTGGTCTGTTGAGGCAGAAGTAACTGGTGCATCAGTTGAAGGTGTTTCCCTAGCTAACGTCAACTCTCTAACTTGCACTCTAGGAGTTGGCAAGTCTTCTTCCTCTAAGGCAATATGGCGAAGATCTCTTTAAGTATTTCTAAAGTGATGGATTTTTCACATCCTCAAAAATTGTTACTTTAACAGAGTTTGGACTTCTTGCAGAATAAAGATTGGGGTTGTCCACAATATCTTCTAGTGTATGGGAGTACTCAGTTAAAGTTTCTTTCGCATTGTGCGTTCAAATAAAAAGTTCTCATTTTCTGAGCACGAGTTGCCCTCTGGCCGAAAACAGATAGTACAAGTTGGAACAAATCGCAGCTTTAATATGGCGTAACTCATCGGCAGCAGACAGAGTTTGAAAATCCTGGGGAACAATTACAGCTGCCGTGCCCTCTTAACTGTTGACTGTCTATTGCTCTTTTAGGGCGCTCAATCCAAGAATCAGAACCATTATACAAGGGGAGGCGAATAGGTGGGGGGACAAAAAAGCGCATCGGTACCTATTGTGGATGTGTCATCTCTGATTTAAGACGACTGACTTCTCGCAAGGCTTTAAGCTCATCAGATAGTAGAGATGTTTTGTTGGTAGCCATGATGACTCGGTCTATGAATTCTGTTTCCCGCTATGCAACCATATAGTGTAAAACCATCTTGTCCTCTATCCCACTTTTGATACCAATGTAAATTGGGAGAGGATTCGGGGGAAAGGAAGTTACTCCACAATTCAAATCAGTTCATTTGAAGATTTATTCACATTGGAAGACCTAAACAACAAAAAAATCGTTCCTACGGATTTCCGAACTAGTCTTTCACATCTACTCTACCAGTAACAACCTTCGACTACACTACCTATCTGAGCAACCCGCTCAACTCCTCACACAGCCAGTGCTGGAACAGACAATGCCCGAGGGGGAAACATGGTCAAGGGAGATAACCAAAACCAGCATACAAGAAAATAATGGAGAGTTATGCCCCATTACATTATGTTTTAACTGGATATAGCTAAAAATCATGTTATTGTTCCACGGATTAAGAAACCAAAGCTCATTGAACTATAACAGTTCCTTGCACAGTGCCAGTTCTGTCACTAATCTACTGGAATAAGCGAAGATTATGCTAGGTTAATGTCTGAAAATGAGAAAACTCAATTGTGGCAATTAATAAGTACAATTATTTGCAAACAGTATGTTGTCTGCTTATGTGTATTTTCAGATCAGCAAAGGAGACACAGATCTTAGCTGAAGTGATTCAAGTGAGGTCGATAGCACCCAGACTATTGATTTACCGATAGACGGCTTTCATCATACAGTTCACAAAAAGACCGCATCTATTGATTGAACCCGTAAGAGGATTACTATACGACCGTCTAAAATGTTCAGTGACTTCAATTGTCATGGCTCCGACTTCTAATAAAGTTGACTCAGGAAAAGTACCCGCTGTATTACCTTAGATTGATCGTAGCTGGTTTTTCTCGGGTAAGTCTTTCCCAAACTCGTTCTAAAAACAACTTCTGATAGAAAGATTTCGTAACCTTAACATCTATGGCTTTTTGCCAACGGGTGTGATATCTGCACGTCCAAGATGTATATACACTTGGACTATTAAGTACGGACAGAAATCACCATAACATCCCACATTCAACCAGTCCATCAACCCTTTAATGTTTTGAAAATAAACCAAAACTCAACAGGACATTTGTTGACAAACCAGAACCCTGTTCATCGGCTCAGATTGGTGTATAAAGGAATTTGGGGTTAATATTGATACACTTATATAAAGGCGTTGCACAAGCTACACATTTTTTTTAGTTAAGTTCAACAAAGAAAACCTGATATAAATTACGTTTATTCGTCAAGCTTCACACCCTGTATTAATTTGTAAATCTTTTGCAGCCTAGTCCATTATCCGAAATTATTCCACCTAAAAGGACTCGGTATTAAATAACACGAATATTGCACTCATAATTACAATACCAATGTACCAGTTTGTTTGGCTTTAACGCCGTTCTTAATGTTATTTCACTCATATAAGGGCGTGATAGCCCATTGAGTGAAGTAAAACCTCCCTCGACACCACTGGTGAAAAACAAAGACAAGACATGACAAAAAGAACACATCCCTAGGACGCAAAACAACAAGATCGGCTTCGTGTTGTGTTTTAGCTCCGAGAGTACCAGGACAACACGAAACTTCCTCCCAACCTTACACCATTAAAAGCGTGATATATGGTGATATAACTCCATAACTCCTTGATTTGTTTGCAGCCGGTGTCTTTTGTAACTGGGTGTTACCTTTTTTGACATTATGCCATATTATTTGGTTATCTTGTTCATTTGTAGTCAACTTTTAGCTTTAAACACCTGACAAGTTTATGCCAGTTAATATATATTACCCAGTGTTAGTAACAAATTATATTTATTATAACTTTATTCAATCCATTGCCTGTATTGTTAACAGTGTGTAAATACAACCCGGTTATTTACACATTGCTTTAGCACTCATTCATCCCTTCGGATGGCTGTATTATTTCTTAACAATGATGAATTACATCGTCATATTGTTTGATAGAAATACTAAAACTGTTGTTGCGAGGAGTTCGTGCGTAGTAATGATACCACAGCAACAGGAATCTTAGGCGGTCTCGTCGATTGTACGAGGACAAATGCTGATGTAACACACAGTTTACGACGCATTTTGCTTCATTTATTGATTGTTGGGCGGGTGGTACAAAACTGCGATTAAATGGCTAAAAATGGATCACTGGAATTTGCACATTTTTTTTTTTCGATTAGGCAACAATTTGTACAGGAGTTGTGTTTTTTCTCACTGTAATCTAATTTGCCTGTATGTGAATATACACGACCTAATGCCATTTGTATTTTCGATTGTTGGGAATAGAATACTATGTGAACTGTTCAGCTGGGAAGACTTATTTTGACAAAGAAAATGCTATTCAATTCTGATTGTTAGCGATTTGAAAATAGTTTCATCTAAGCTGCCTTTTGTCATGATATAAGGATTCTATAATTCCACATTAAAGCACCTGTAAGTTGGGTACAACCCTAAGTTTATATCAATTAAGCTACTTGATTTTTCAAATCTGTACAAAAGTATCTCTCGTGTATGTGGTGTTATGTATTTAGGTCATCTGCAACCGGGGGATGTGAAGAAAAGGAGAAGAAAATCTCATTTCTATCCTGACGAACAATTGGCGATATTGATCTGAACGTAGACGGTCTTTCATAGACTTGTTCTCCAACAGACCACTTGGGTTGATTGAAATCATAAGATGCTTACTTTAGCAGCTTACCTTAGATGGTCGTTTTCCTCGAATCATGGATACGTTTGTCAGTGGAAATAATGTAGACTGAAATACAAGGTATCAATGTAAATAAAGACTTCCATCAGCTGGATTAGAGGAGGCTAGTTTACCGTTTCTACTTCGTAATTCAAATATAAGAAAGAGTCTTCGTTTTATTTGATGTCCTGTATTTGTGTCCGTCGTCATATAAGTGAATACCCTTGAGTACGACGTTAAACACCAATCAAACAAACAAAACAAATCGTTTTATTTGCATTGAACGTCATATTCAGGGTGTCCAGGTTACATGAATTCACATTCCCAATAATGTGATAACCGAATTGATTCTTATAATCAATCTTCTTTAAATAGCTTAAATTATTTATGGATATAGTAGCTTATCAAACAGTCGGTATTAGCCATGTATTAAACAGTTCTATTTCTTCTTCTGACCTGTCAGATAACGATCAAGGAGGTATTTCGTAAAATCAAACCTTGCCATTGAAAGAGTAATATATAAACTGGCCAATCTGATAGTTCTATAACATTTAATGAATCTGTTTAATACCACGATATTGCGCCAATTTGAACATATTTACTGATAAAATCACGTTCCATGTAATGCCTCAGTCGTTCAAATGAGTGTCTTGGGGGTTCAAGTGAATGCCTCTATGGTTCATGTGAATATCCGGGTGATTCAAATGAATGTCTCGGCCTTGGACAATTCTCAAGGACGTGTTTTTGCAAGAAGCACATTTAACAAAAAAATAATATCGTGTTTCATTTATACTCGAACCTTTCCTGGCAAATCGATCGTGTTTAATAAGGCAGAGTGTATAAAATAAATATACATATTTCTGATATAGCAAAGTCAATCCTTTTGTTTTTTAATATTTATTTTGGTAATGTGATTATTTGGAAAGTCTGTTAAAGGTATGATATAACTGGTACTGGAGCTTGATACGGCCCGATTTGCAATTCAAATCTATCATAATAGATTGTGGGTGTTATCTGTGAGTGTTCGTGTTAACACATAGAGGAGAGTTTAGGGAAGACACGTAGAAACTCTCCAGCAATAAAATGTATACTGTGTGTCACTGTGCAAATCAAAGCGTTGAGAATTTATGTTAGACCATTGTTCTGTTGTGAGTTTATCAACACGTGAAATACATGCTCAGAACTTGTGTGCATCAAGTTCACATCAAGTACAAGTTCAACTTATTAATTATCTTTTATTGTTTCTTATATAGTAGTATGTTGTGTAAACGTAAATGTACATCTTTCACTGTACCGCCTGTTGTCGTAAACACATCACCCAGATTTGAATGTGTTGGCTAGTCGACTCTTGATATAAGACCTAGTGTGAAATGACTGTTTCATATATCGCTTGTGAAACCCTGTAAATTATTTTGAAGTTAGGCCCAAGCTTCTCGCTGCGATCTTTGGAACTCTGTTAGGATAGAGGTCAATACCCAGTAGAGGCTTAAGAAAAGGCGAAGACGTTAATCGTATTCTGTCCTGACGAACTATCGACAATATTGATTTAACCTAACATAGGCTTGTTCTCTAATGGAACACTTCATTTACTTGAAAACATAAGAAGCTTAGCGGCTGGTCTAAGATTGTTATCGTTCTGTTTAGATCTTAGTTGAGACTCAATGGCCACTTGGTAAGTTTATAAAAGCATTCATCCTAAATTATGGACACCAAGAGCTCTCTCGCTTAGCTATCTTGCTCTTTCTCTTTCCCATGTCGCCCCCTCGCCCTCTCACGTCTTCGTTCTCTCGCTTTTTTGCACTGCTATCTAGAATATTCGACCTGAAAGGACTTATACCAAATAACAAAAATACCATTCCCATAATAATCTCTGGGGATCGTGAGATCGATTCCCAGACTGGGAACAAAATGATTAACATAACGAAAATACTGAGAGAGGATGGACCACCAAATTTTTGCCATTCGCCTGTAATTGATATTGTTTAGAAACAAACAAGAAAACACGCCTAAGAGTAATCGTCAAAGTGCGTTCATCAGAAACGTGGTGGTCTGAGTTACACAGTTAGAATCAGAATCGATGACAAGCTACAAATATATCAATAGAATTGTGGTCGTGGAGATCCGATTTAGCGCCAACATCACTAGAAAGTGAATACTGTGTGCGTTCTGGTCTAAATGTCAGTTTGGGTGAAGTTATAATTAACATATTGAGGCCACAATACCAACAAGGTCTCTAACAACGTAGATGCACTCCAATAAAGCGACCTCATTGATTTCAAGATAGGTCGAAAATCATTTCAGCTAACAGTGCCCCTTTTCTGTGACTAAAACAAAACCCCAAAGGCATTGTGTCGGCTAGTAATCGGATTTGCTCTGGAGAAATATTCGTCGATTGATCTTCCTCGTTCTCTAAAGCTCAATTGAGCCTAGATTTCATGTTGCCAATTATACTTAAAAAAACCTTCTGCTGAAAATTATTTTTGTGATCCAAAAAGAAGTATAAAATCTTAAAATATTTTGATCAAAACTACATGTTTTCTACAACCATTATGTTTCATGACAGCACCGTCAACGTTAGCTAAGATCGCTTTGTGATTCGAGCGTTTGCCACCTGGTTTCACACGCAACATACCAACAATATACTGTTACTTTGTGTTGGAAATAGTTAATGTAAATGAAACCAATTGTTTGAACAACCATTTCAGCACTACATAGCATAGGAACGTCATCTGGTTGCCGTAAAGTACGGTCCAATTCATCCCCAAATAGCTTGGGACTTGCATGTAATTGTATGACGACGAAAGGCTCCATTTTTTAAAATTTCCGTGGCAATTAGGAAACCGACATTTAGGTTAAATGCTTATTTACTTCGAGGCTGTCTTCCAATACCCTGATTACCATTAACGTTTGTAAACATTATTTAGATTTAATGGATGGTCCCTGAACAAGGTACAAATGTATTGTAATGAAAGGTATCACAAAAGATTATGGCGTGTGGCATTAACGTTTGGGCCGATTTATCTATTGAATATTCCGTATTGATAGATGAATTATCTATAATGGTACTTCAAAATAGTTAAAGTCGATCAGTTATTATTGATATTTATAATTCCTGGTGCCCTTGAGCTCTCAGAACCAGTAGGGAACAGGAAGCCAATATGTTTGTGGTATCTGCATTGTTCTTTATTTTTCTTGTCTTTGTTTGCTCCCAGTGGTGTCGAAGGTGGTTTCAGTCATCTATTGGGCTGGCACGCCACCATGAGTGTAAATCAAGGAAACTAAAAAATGAACAAACGTATTATGGTTTTAAATGGTACTCTTCCCTCTCCCTCCGCAAAAGATAAGACATATTTTGAAAGACCCTTTGTCGAAAAAGTGTGATGTTATTTCTACCCATATATCTATACAGGACGTCAGCATAAATCACTCATTTTGGTTGTTCAATGCCAATCATATGTTTGATAATATTGTTGAGATTCACATTAAGCACAGTCCTCTTGAATTACTATAAGGAAATATCAAGCTGCTCGTTAGACTGTAAACAATTTTATTTTCACGCCACACGTAATGCTGGAGGGAACCTTTTGAGTATTGTCATCTAACGAAAGCTTTTCTCCTACTGATATCCCTCATCCTTGCACGAGGATGACTCGTCCACAACCTTGGTAAGAGGCAGATCCTTGAGATATTGATAAACTTTTCAATGACACTACAATATCGAGCAGATACATCTTTCTGGCAGCAATTGCATGTAAATATGTATGTACTGACAGGAATACTTGAATAGAGAAATCTCGTTCGTTAATTTGATCAGAAAAGGCCCGTTGTCCTAGCGTTCACTCACGGATACTCTTACCCCCCATACAGAGTGTTACTACGTTTCGCCGTTATACTTCTAAACTACTGTGAACTTTTCAACACATGTGTACATATTCTGAATCGTCTTTTTCTGCAGAACAATAATAAGTTGATTATTTTTTTATAAAACTTACAGAAAAAGGTATTTTGCATAAAAAATAAATTTCACTACTTCTCTTTTAAATTGCTACTTCTTTTACACCATTTGACGTTAAACAGTTATATCATTAAATTGGTGATGTTGTAAGAATCTCAGAATTTACAACGGCATAAAAGCATTACGTTAGTGCAAATGACGTTTTTAGGTTGAAGAAATATTATGAAGTAGATGATATTCACCTCGAAGGATTGATTTGTACTCTCTGATGAAAGAAATAAGAACAGTTATTCATTTTCATGTCGAAATTAGTGACTGTCTGATGGTCTCTGTCAATCGCACCACAGTGTTGTCGCGGAATACCGCTGTTGAACTCGCACTGTCGATATAATCTGGAGGGCACGAGTTCAGGTTGGCAGCTCGACAATACACATCTTTTGATTAACTGTTGATTAATGAAACGTCATACAGCAAATTATTGTCTACAGCGATTTTCCACATGCTCCTTGCCACAGGGATTTGAATCACTGTTTATGGCCTGCTCATTACCGGTTCTTCAGTATTTATCTGACATGATCTTTCATTATGTATACGCCCCCGAGATTAATTCTATAGAAGGAATGGACGTCAGATTAGACACGACCAGAGACAGTGGTGTGAATTCCCAGTGTAGCAGTGTCTAGCAGTATATTAAAAACACAGACAAAAAGGTCGGCTGTGAGGGAGCTTCCTGTTGCCCTATTTAAGGATTCCAGTTATGAGCGAAATTTTACTTTTACATTATGTTTTTTATTTTATTTTGCATAAAAGCTTAAATTGCTCCGTGGTTTAAGAATTAAAAGGGCACTGAACTATAACAGTTTCGTGTATAGTACCAGTTCTGTCACTAGTCTTCGCTAATGTAGCTACTGGAATTGTCATTAATTGGCTATTCTGTTAGGTTAATGAACGAAGATGAGGAAAATAAATTGTGGCAATTATTAAGTATAAACTATTTTCAAACAATAAACTGACTACTCCTGTGTATTTTCAGATAAGCAAAGGATATAATTAGCGATTTGGTTACGCGAAAACTCGTACCGTGCTACATATACAGAAACGAAAAGAAGAGGTGAACGGAAATAGCCTGGTTAAAAAAAATATATCACAGACTGTGACCTTGTAAGTATTTCATCAATTTTTTAAAAGAATTTGT